>JAHZNE010006815.1:0-31823 GCA_027744055.1 Callyntrura sp. NNG-2020
CACATGGCAAAATCCTGAAGACATAAAACTAATCAATTACCATCTCTCTGTGTCTCTGCAAGACACTCCACCAGCGAGCTAGCATTTGTAACTCGACAAAAATGATAGTATAAATTGACAGCATTATCATACTATAACTCTCCTCTGATAAATATGTATGTCAGTTGTCAAATGACGAAAATAGACTAGCAGAGTTGAGAGTTAGTTACATGCATGTGGGGGTTCCGTTCTATTGTACTCTACGCAAGCAGTAAAGTCATAATTTAGTAAAGTAGTATAAACATAAACGAAATGTGTACTTTCTTCCTGACACAATTCACGGAAGGTTTTGTTGTTGCCAGTTTCAGTATATTTTACTGAAGATAAAACTCCTCCCTTTCCGTTTTTGGCTCTCAAATATTTATCGTGGAGTATTTGTTTCCCGTGTGCATGTTAGCTGCACCAAAACTGTGTATGAAGGGGAGGAAAGTGAAAGTAAGCCACCTTCAAGTTGTACACATGCATCTTTCACCTAAACCAAGTATTTTATTGCTGTTATTACCCAACCTCATTATTATTATCATTTGTATTATACACGAATGTCATTATTTATGTTATGGGAGCATCAAGTTGTCAAATAGATTTTCTCTTCTTCTCCCCATAGAAAATCATAGTCGTACCTATTTAATTCGAAGTAATTTGGAAGAAGATTATTACTAAAAACGTACAAAATCACTGGGACATCTATAACATGATGTTAGATTAGCTTCCAGGTTAAATGGCATGTCGTTAAGCACTGAATTCCGTGTTTCGGGAAATTGAGATTGTTCAATGGCTTCGAGTAGAACCCTTCCAAGGGAATTTATATGAAGGGAATCGGAATGGCATTAGAGCAACGTTCTTCTTTATTAGCACAAAAAATAGTTTACTTGAAAGCACCTGCAAAAGGTGATATATAAAAACAAATATTTTGTATTTCTTTAACAGTTGACATTTCCCAACTGGAATATGATTTTGCAAAACTGAAAAAAATCGTGTTTCCCCTTGTTTTCAAGCACCAGCAGCTTTCTAGTGTAATATTTATCACGTGCCTGACATTTTCGTTAATATTTCAAAGTCCGGTTAATCTCCGGTTAGGAAATGTTGATGTTTGAACAAAGTTTAAAAACCTTTGTTTTACATAAATCCAGGTAGGAAAAGAGGCCGCCATGTTAAATAATATTTTTCGTTCCAGAGGGCAAAGCACAAGCCGGTTTTGCATGCCTTTTTTTGTGCAAGTTTAGAACAGAACATGTATTTACTTTTATTCTCCACTTTTATCAACTCTCGACGCTTTTGTTGTACGGAATGGCCCCGCCACAGCAGCAACGTAGGTAGTATCACAAGCAAAAGTGTTCAGATTGGATTTGCAGGTACATTAGAGAATAGCTAACAATAAGTTTAGTAATAGAGCACCAGTGTTCAATACACACAAGTAGGTATTAGGTATATATAGGTGTGTGTACTCTGTACCTATACTGAATCCTATTAAAGCATGTCTGAGAATCTGCACCTGTACTACTAGACAGACACCAGGTGCGTGACATTTGCATACAATGTTCGAGTAGTGCAATTACAATAATGTGAACAAAGGCAAGCCTATTTACCTATATGCATTCAAACAAAGGCTGCATCTTACAGCAGGTTCCACAATAGAAAATGCGCAGAAATATTCCCCAATCTGATTCAACTTCGTCAGCTCGTTTGTATACATTTTTTTCGAGTACAAAAATCGAATCTGCTTTTATGAGTATAATGGAAAGTTATATTGCACTTTTAGTCTTATTGACATATTTTTATGTAAAGACCGTCCTGTTAGAGAGCTATCATTCTCTGCGTTGGTGGGCATTGTAATCTTTATAACAGATTGTATGATGAATCTTGAATCATGATTTTAACACACCATGTTGGATACATAAAGTTATGAAGTCTTAAAAATACGATTACTCAATTTCGAGTGTAGACTCCCCCTATTAAATTAATACAACCCACATAAAACGTTGCAACCTTTCTCTCTGTTTTGAATCTTGTATCGGAAGCATAATTCTGGACGGGCCAGTTCCCCAGTAGTGCAAGTACAACTCCAATGCAATCTGTTTCATTAATCGCGGTCAAATTACTTTTTGAATGTGCCTTATCATTCATTTTTTCACCCTGCCTTCACTACTGGAATCAATTTACACGGAATTGCAGCGATTGTATGGTGGAAATCTGATATGCTTCTCCGAATTAAATTTTGGTTTCAGATAAATGCTGTTGCGGTTTTGGGAAAGACACCGACACCGAGTGAGTACCATGTAGCATGAACGTTAGTAATAAATGTATCTCTAGATCTATTGTGAGTTTCTGCAAAATAAAATGTTGTTCCCATACTACCACAGCTTGCACATACCTACAACTCTAAGAAAAGGTAGGGTGGCCGTATATTACATAAATTTCATTGTATTTCATTCTGCGTCAGAGACGCTGACATCTCTTCGTTTCAATAGTTCAATAGCTCCCATATAGTTCAAGCAGAAAAAGTAGCAAGGCTGAGGTTGAGTATCATCATCGTCGTCGTATCATCGGTAGAAGAGGAAATTTATCAAAAAATAGCAGAATTGGTATTTGATTGGGAGACCACAAAGCAAGTCACAGACTGCTCGCTGAGCAGCAGGTGTGGTTTTGCATCCTCTCGTGACGTCTTCTAATCTATCTTACTTTATCCTATACGGCGGAGCGCATTGCCGATATTTCTTTTCAAACTCGGGGAAACTGGTGTCAGCGTTGGTCGAACTCAACAGTACCGTCCTTCTTACTCAACAAACAACTTCTACGCTGCTCCTGCCCTCGCGTACCCGCACTACCTCGTATACTTTTTAGAGTACAGGTATTTTTTGTCAGGACAAACTATCTACAAGTAAATACTCATTATTATTTAGTTTGAACCTCGCAGAAAAAAAAACATTCAGCAGCTTAGCGGAATTAAAGCAGGCGGCTATTGTCAGTCAGTTTCACTTCTCCACTTTTGTATGGCTGAATTTGCACGGTGCGGCGTATGCCATCATTACGCGGTTCTGTAAAATAAAATACCTACGTGTACTCTCAGGCAGGTATTAAATTACATTTAACCTGAGCCAAACGTCAGGAAGTTGCGTGAAGACGATATCGTCCCCCAAAATTTTTTTGGAGCACACACCGTTCTTCCTCTAATGGGATGGGGTACATTGATTCATGATGTTTCTCTCTGCGTTTTTTCGTGTCTCCTTTGCTCTGGCCCTTGCATCATCGTGCGCCGTGATGTTCCTGTTGCAGTAAATTTAATCTACATTACGATTACTAATGTAGAACCAATACACGAACATTGGTAACAATGCCGAGATTTTTCCACTCATAAAGTTTGGATATTTAAAAGATGCAGGCGTACATTCGTAGATATATGCCCCGTCTGGCACCATTACATTCTGAAGGAAAAGGTGCTAATTTTTTTTCTCCTTCTCTGTTTAATTGACAAGACGAGTTTTTTATGACAGATGGTTGGACGGCCAAAGAATATTCAAACAAGTGTGGTGGACAACGCGGATTACTATAAAACAGACAAAAATATATATTTGCTGTTATCTATCCGAGTAAAAAGTAATACACGCATTGTTACGTATTCCAGGTTCACCTTTTCTCTGCATGCATGGCAGTGTTTTTACTATTTGATGGTTGCGGTGATCGCTACTGATCATCAGCGGGTGAATCAACCAACAAACTGGGCTTAATGTAGAGCGCAAATGAAAATGAAACCCGTTTCTTTCCCTTCAAACAATACGTAAAACACTAGAGTTGCGCTTACTGCCGACGACATGGTGGTTTTGATGACTGTTTGTCCGCATAGAATTTTTCCTCTATTTTCCGTCGTCGCACCGTCCACACAAGAGTATTGTACATTTTCAAGTTTACGTATATAACCGTAAGTTTTGAATATTGTTCAGTTTAAGCGTATGCATGCCGCTGACGGAGGACACTGCACAGTTCAGTTTGCAGTTCTGTTGACCAGTGGTCCTCCATCTTATTCGCAGTCGGTATCAGTTCGATGCTTCTGGTGGTATGGTGGCTACTTTTGACTCGGATTTTACCAGCGTTTTCCCAGTTCACAAATCAACTTAGCAATCATGATGATCCTGTTTGATGGGACCGGCTGCTTCTTTTTTTCCTCCTCGTCGTAAGCTAAAAACTTTTATGCTTTTCTTCGCTTTTCCTCCTCGCCTTAAACCACACGGCTGCGCGTACGCTTCAAATCTCGATGTTTTCGCCACACTCTTTTCATTGCTCCGGCTAACCACTTCTCAACCCAGGGACTGGTATTTGACCATCATCATCATCATCCTCCTCAAGATCATCATAGTGATGAGCTGGGCATTTAACAGCTGTCCCATCTCAGAACAGGACCTTATTGGTTTGGCTTGGGCAACTATTCAGTAATTCATAACGTCACTAGTGTAAATGAACAATCTCCCCTTCCGATACGGTCTGCCTGCACTTTAATTCTCTACTATATCTACTTATGTAGTTTAAATGTCGTGAAATCTACTGCGCATCTCCCATTATTATATATGCCCACCATCCAACTTCAATTTTAGTTTCCCCTTTACCTCTTCTACATTGTAAATATAACTGTCAAGTTTCGCATACAAAAGGGCTCATTATCATTTTCACATTATTCAATTGATTTGCTCAAATAATATTATTGTTTTTATTCATTACTTTCCTATCGCTGTCGCTCATCTTTATCGCCTTCATGAGTACATCCCGGTATTTTTTATCCAAATACGTAAAAAATCTTTGTGCACCGTCACCCGTTTTATTCCCTGTAGTAACGTAAGAGTGATTTGAGAGAGCAATATTTATATGCATTTTACTGTTGCTCCTTGCCATGCCGCTTTGTGTGTCACTGACGCTACGGAGTAGTATCTAGTTTTAAAAATGGAGCTTTAAGTACTGTACTTGGTTAATAGATTCAAAAGGAATGCCCACTCAATTTTCATAACCTGTGAAGTCTGTAGCCATAAAAAGTTCCCCCCATTGTTACTTTCTTCTTGCCTCTCAAAGTATCTCAGCCAGTGAGCAAACTAAAATTCATTGTTCCAGTCAAATATACTTAATCACGGTATACTGTATTGTATTTTTCCTGTTGACTGGGTAAATCTTGTCGGATTTCATCAGAAATTCACTCTCGCCTGTGTGTGTGCTCCTGCTGAAGGGAAGAGAGAGAGAAAAGATTGTAGAGGAGCTAGTTCTTCTCTTGCATCACTTTTTGACGAGCTTTTTTCAGGATGGCATCCCTTTCACGACATGAAGCTGAAGCCGAAGAGTGCGTAAATACTAATAATAGCTGAAAAGCAACAGCATCCATGAAATAGGCAAGTATGTCGAGGTTTCAAAAAGTGCTAGGGGTAATGAGTAATCTAGCAACTGCCCTTTTTCCATTCGTGCTGGTTTACGTGCACGCTCTGGTAGGCAAGGTAAACCAAAGAGTCAAGTTGATCTCCGGGGGGTAGCAAACAATATTAGTTGTGGATCCACCCAATTTGTGCTTAATGCGCACAACCAGGCAAGTTTAGAGGTTCCTGGCAAGAGAGGAGAAGAGCAGTGATAGTTTCGCAGCACCGGTCCATACCAATTTTTTATGCATGAACACACACACACACATGAGATGTAGAGATGTATAGTAATACGGTGGACATCAATAAAGTTGAATGAAGAATGGAGAAAACCCTGCATTGGGATGAAATGCGTCTGGTGGTGATGGCGGTGGTGGTATGGTAGTAGCAGCACTAGCAGCTATGGCAAAGGAAAAGAACAAAGGAAAAATTCCACGAATTTTTTTGATGAGTAAATTGTGTAAAATATTTTTTGCTTCTTGTTGAAACGCCAGAATGAATGCCAGCGTGCCTGTACCTACCAGGGCGAAAGATGTTAATGGACGACTTCCAACGTGGTGAAGAGTGAACTAGTTTTAGATTTGGTCAAATAAAATAGGTGAAGCAATGTCATTTTAACTTTGTCATGGGATTCAACAGTTGACAGTGTTTCAGTAGAACCACATGAATTCCGGATTTATTAGGGTGCGTGTGTGCAAAAGAACTAACTGCAAAATTGTACAAGATGGTTTGTCTGTTTATCCTTCTTTTGGGTAAGCGGAGGAATAGATGGGGACATTATCAACCGCTTTTTTTAGAGAAAAAAATCAGTCGTTCCAAGCAACACCCACGGGGTTGTTCAGTTCATAATCTGCCAAAATGAATGATAAGCAACAGGAATATTGAAATCATTGAAATTTGACCTTGATCGTTCACAAGTTTACTGTCCATTTGAATTTTATGAGTGTCTTTAAAAGCACTCCCGCATACACGTTAGTTGGTGGGCATAATCTCGTGTGAGTTAATTACACTAATATGTAGGGAGCGACTTTTCGCATATCGCACACATCATAAAACGGTTTATTAGGTTTATTTTTTTTACCTACGTTGTGTCTTTCTCAAATTGTTACTGCAAATGATATTGATGTTGGCACTGTATATAACGAATACAGAGTATATGATAAGCATAAATCTACACAAATTCTGTGCCAATTCTGCTAGGTATAATAAACTTAAAAATGGTATAAAGAAAATTATGACATGATTAGGAGACTGTAGAGCAAGTGATCCATTCTGAAACATGAAACTACCTTTAACTTTAGCTGCTGCTGTCTTCTACAGCATGATTTAATAAGTTCCCCTTTTCCTTCAATATTTCTCTGATAAATTCCATCTCCAGACTACACGCAATTCCATTCCAATATTTACAACTTTTCTGTTGTAACAAGCCATGTTTTGTTGCTTTTACAAAAAAACAGCACAATGCTCCCGTATAAGTAGGTCTGCACATTCATGAGCTATATCAACAAAACATTATAAATTAAGCCTTACATATCGAGAGGAGTATTCAAAAGTCTTTTACATATCCGCAGCTTGTGCTCACCCAACGCAAACTTAAGTTATTGTTACCTTGTCTACATTACTTTTGTATAAAAGAAAACTTGCCGACATGCCTTTTACTCAACTTTACGGCAACAAAAAAAATTCCAAGATTTCTTTGCGTAACGATGTGTCTCCTTTAAAATAATATCAGTAGGACCTACTAGCAAACAAATAAAATTTGGATTTCTAAAGCTGTCCCAGTTCCAGTAATGAGATCTGTGAATTTTGCAATCCTATTATGATGCTACTTTTTTCTTCGTGTTCTACCTATTACGCTCGTTCATTTGGTAATCTTCAGCACTACTCGTTAAAAACATATTTTGCAATGAATGATGCGCAATACATTTTAAATGCTCTAATATTTCAAAGTAGGGAAACCTGACAATGACAATATGAACGCTGTGCTCTGATTATACGTAACGACATACGACAAACTGCTGAGATGACACAATCCCCCAACTAGCTAACCTGTCTTGTGTAATACTAAACACTACGCAGCAGAAAAGGGTATCGAACGAAAAATAGTTTGGGGCATTATGATTTCGTAGAGATAGGTGAGTCGTTTTAGGTCTGTTTTGCGAGAAAGATTGTTCTGAAAATAGGAAGGTGTGTGGGTATTAGCTGTTTTATTATGTAGATCAATACTGATGCATACCTACACACACAGGCAAGATTGTAGCAAAGTAAATAGTAAATATGGAGATGGTTCTTATTTTGTATTTGGGATTAAACCATATACCTCCATATACGAGCGTTTTTTTACCTGGCTATATTGGTGAAACTATATGGTACTACAACACATATTTTGCAATGCATTGCCTGAATGACGTGTTTTGCAACCCTGCAAAAAAGCGATATTACTAGCTGATATTTGCTACGTCCCTCGAAGCGCGCAATCGGATTGGAAGATCGTGTAGTTTATGTCTGTTACCTTTTGACATTATCACAATGTACTAAAAATACTGGTTTTATATCATTAACTAAACATTGCATGGGTTAGGCCTCTTGACATTGACCATGGACTTCAAACGAATCACTTTACAATGATACCAATGAAGCAGAAGAAGACGATGATGATGATGATGATGATGTACCTTCTTGGCGTTCTCAACACGACAATATATTTTATATACACAACCACCAACAGAGTTGTTTTATCACAAAAAAATATTTTGGAAGCTTTCATCAAGATTTGCGTGTATATATCTATGCAATATGTGGATAATCATATTAGGTCGGTTGTATGCAGGAATAAACCATATAATACATATTCCGCACCAGTAATACTAGTACTGGGCAGGGCGGACAAGAAACAAGTGGTACAATCAGGGGATACATATGAGATTTTGAACAGGTCTATTTGGTCTATTACGCTGCTTTTTCACGATACAGGTAAACAATACATTGTTGGGTGATGTGCATGAGTTGTGGATATTGTATGCATAATGCATACCTATACATACACTTAACTATTTTAGTAACATTTTTGTAATAGTAGGAGTTGTGTAGGTACGCGTATATGATGAAGAAGCCCCAAGGTATTTTGTCGGAATCCCTGTTTGTTGATTGAGTTTTACTATCAGATATATACCTGCCTTATTCTTGAGCAACTGCCACGTCGAAAAAGTGTATTGTACGGGGGTAGGGAAAAAATTGCAACAATGATTGTTGCGACTTTTTTTTGCAAAATTCAACATGGAGATTGTTGAAAATTCAAACATGGTGTACAGGGGACTATGGCTTATCTGGAACCTACCAAGAGGGTATGGTGCCAGGAGCTGATGATACTGTGCGCTTACTTGACGTATAATTAATGACGGTTAATCATTATCCCATTAAGCGCTAATATATTAACGAACTAAAATATATGCAATATTTTTATAAAAGCACATTGTAAAAACATTTTAAACTACATAGTAACTAGTAATTGGTCAACATTTTATGGCCACTGATATCTGCTGATGTGATATTTTTATTTTTTTAACTATAAATATTGGTAATTCAAATTTGTTAGGTACTAAATAGATTTAGCTGATAATTTCATACTTAGTTGTCAACTGCTAAGTTTTAAAAATTTGTAAGTTGTAACCAGCCTTGTAATTATTGCACCTTATACGTATATATGCATATAAGGATGCATATAAATATTCCTAATATTTAAAATTAAAATTTGCTTAATGTTCTGATACTTTAATGTACTTACTTAAACCCCAAACTATACAATGGAATGTATGATACTTAACTATATAACGGAGAAAACCTGGGGAATTGTTAGTGTATTTATCCCGTGTACATGTTGACTCTCCAGATATGAAGTGTAAGTTCGTAATAAGAAGACATTTAATTTCTTTCGTTTTTTTATTTTGTCATAATTACAAGTGGGAACGCTTAAGTTGTTTTACCATTTCCACTGCTACTGCTAAATGTTTCTACTAACTAATTGTAAATTGTAACGAGTCTTCCCTGCTACTGTTAGTTTTAGAGAACCCTATTTATCCTCCGTTAGAAATATTATGATTCAAAATTAGTAATTGGGCACAATAAAAACATGGTTCATTAATGCAGTATATAAGCAATTAAGTGATTATGTATCCTGTTCTAACTATTTTTAATTGTGGTTATTGTCTAACTCGTGATCTTTGCAATTTAAAAAACCGTGTCTTTATCTATTGAGAAGGATATATGTATACAGCAGTTATACAACATTGCCTTTCATCATACATTCAACATTGTGCGAGATTCATGAATGAATTGATGGTGAAACATTTCATCTTCAGGTAAAATATGAACAGTGAGAATTTGTAAAGTGATAATTTATTCCAACACGATAATTAACTGTCATCGAAAATATTTTACCCGTATCCTTTGTCTGCTGTCAGGATATGAACAGGTAGTTGTTTTGAAGATTCCTTTGTGTGTGTGAATACTAGTTGTTCTTGCTGGTACATGCTTTTACCAATGCCAATAAACGTCCAAGTGTAAATCAACAGTAGCATTTTTGTAGAAGTCTAGCTGAGCTGAGGTAATTTTCCACAGTAGACAAGTTCCAGAGGACTTTAAGTATCGTGTGAATATGTTAACCAACAATGATTAACTGCAGTGGCTATATAATATGATTTATGAACTCTTTTATAAATGTCAAATTGCATTGTAAAAGTGTCTATGCAAAAAAATATTATTCACAACATCACATGAAATGCACACATTTTAATGTTTCCATGTGTCTCATAATATTTACTTTAGGTTACTTCGTGGACGTAAAGGTAGTTGTTTTTGTAAAATTTGAATATTAAACACTAGTTTCGACGTTTATCATGAATGCTAGAATGCAATTATGCATGTATGCAACAATTTTATCTACAGATTAGAAATCAGATTAATTTTCAAACTGAGTGTCACGGAAATGCTGATATCAGTATTTCAATATGAATATCTATTCATAATCCATAGTGAATTTATTCTCGTTTTGGTCAATATATTTGATTTATTATTACACATATAAAGACAGAACAACAATGACACTTGACAGCAACACAATCATTAGGGAAACACCACCTTTGAGACTTGAAGCACAGGTTAATCCAATAAACCGATGCAAATACTTATTAGAAGTAAAAATTCTCAAACTCAATTTAAAGAACTGCAAATTGCTATTTCGTCATTGATCCAATAACACGCCCTTTAAAACTAGAAAATACATGTTCACCAAATCTGTAGTTAAAGGTAAAAATTTAAAAAAATCGTTAGTATTTATCGCATATGATTGTTCATAAATAGGAATCTGCCAAAATGGTTACACAGATTTTATTAGCTTTCTTACAACCCGCCTTTAAAGCTTCATCTATGTTATGTAAATATTTACTATAATGTAACGACATCAGATTAATTGATTAAAGTATTAATGATATCTCATGGAAGATAAACATTTTTTTTATTAATTTCCTTTAAATTTTACTTGTCTTACATCTACCCAATTGTGTTATCACATCTAAAGGCCACTCCAGGATCGGATACTTTTATACGCGTTTTAATCAAATTTATCAAATTTACTACAATGCTTAAATCATTTAAAGTAATACTTTAGCGATAATTCGACTACCAATTATCTAAGGTGAATTTCCATCATGCTCACATCTTTCAGAACCGCCATCTTTAAACAAAATATTTATATTACAGTTAAGCAACATGATAAAATACTCTCCCAGTTTTGCTTTAATGAACATTGTATTCATTATGACAAAAATGTCATATGATTGATGATCCACGATAATATTTTATTTCATTAAAACCTCTATACGAAACGTGAGTAGAACTTTATGACATCAAACTATACAATCCAACTGATTTTTCAACGAACATTCCAAAAATTCGACAAACGATTCATACGACAAATGGATCAAACTGCTAAAATCAACACAGGTACATCTTACATTAAATTTTATTTTCCCTTTCCCCTGTAAACTAATTCAGGAAGGTTGTGATAAATTGCTTTAAACATCTCCAACAGGATAAATTTGTTACTGGTTCATTTTAGTCACCAAGAAAAATACTTACCTCAGAATATTTTGACTGCTCATTCAATACATACTTCACCAATAGAATCTCATTCCACTGCCAGATATGTTTTGATTCTCCTTTGCAATTTCATCAATTGACAATCCTACATGTATTTAATATTTTATGTTTCATATATGTAACTCCCTCAACATCCATCATCCTCTTTTATTTGTCATTACAAGAAACATCAATAATAGTGTGGTGAAAGTTGGCACTGTTCCTGCACAAGTTTTGCTAATAATTTAAATAAACGTCACGCACGGGTAAGGCAATTTTATTCCCAGCATATTTTTTTATCATTTAAAAAAAACTCCACCAAAGCAAAAGTCCAAACATCAGTCAACGTTTTTCCTGGTGGGATGGTTGTACTTTTTCTTACTAATGAAATATTAAAAAGTTTTTGACAACATTGACATCATTTTTATGATGCTGAAGGACAGCATTTACATCGGATAAAACATTCTCGAGAAAGTCATCGAGACGTTTGTGTAATAATGAAACACAGCAGAGCCAAAGGAAAATACTCACTTTAAATATGGAGACAACGACATTATTCCGCACCGTTTTATTGCTATAGTTTCTGTCGTAAATTAAAGTTGAAACTCCGCTGCTGACTTTCCGTGAGGTCTTCCCCTCTCTCCCTCGATCGTCCTCTTGTTTTAATGGAGGTTGATGTTGATACACATAAGAACATGTATAGAGAGGTACGAGGAGATGTATTCACAAGCCAGTTTGGAAATCGGTTCGTCTCTCCGTCCTTTCATTAACTCTTTTCTTTTTTTCTCACTTCAAATCAGAATGGAATGAACGAACCACTGAATGATTTCATGAATGATAATAGTAGGCATATATCAAGTTCAAGGGGTCAGAAATGGGGAGCAAGGTTCATCGTTGTGCATCGTATCTCTCTTTCTCCCTTTCATCTTAATTCATTTTTTACGCGGTTCTTCTCTTGGCATAGCTCAACTTCCACATTGTGTGGTGTGGTGGTGGTGGTGGTGGACTGGACTGTAATGGAGTTGCATACAACAAGGGAATAAAACGAGTTATTAAAGAAGAAACAAGATCAAGTTGAAAACTCACTTGAAAGAGAATTGAATTCACAGAATTTATCAATGGACCAGTATGATCATCATCATCATCATCGTTTTCAGTGGCGGCTGTTGTCTACTTGATTCATGTGCATGGTCACCTATTTATCCTCCTATATCATTATGTAAAGCAGACTTTGAAGTCTTATATAATTAAGATTAACCTTTTTATATTTCAAACAGGCTCGTTCATACTGTCTATTATATGTATATAGATGGATCGTAGATGATCTGAAACGAAGATCCTGATACCTAATGATGTAAACATGAGTTTGCGTAGATACCGTGATACCTATCGTACAGTCTTAAACACTGTTTTTACTTAAAAAAAACAATAATATTGGTGCATAAAACTCTCAGAGTGGTATATTTAGTCAATCATTGAGACTCATTTTTTTCCCGAACGAAATGCCACGTCTGTGCAACAAGGGACAGTATGAAGTACTGCATCAACCAAAAATAAAGGAGACCTGCATATTATTGCCTCCGTCCGCATTAATGTTTGATGGTACTACTAATTCTTTATTTTGAAGAAAAAAATTTTTTTTACACAGCACACAATGACTAATAATATTCCAATCGAAAGCCACAATTTCAGTGCCTTTACTCAGAGACAGGCGACTGATACTGATGATGATGATGATGATGGTCCCACATAAGAATAAAATAAAGAGAAAGAAAAAAAAGTTTGTTATTGATGTGTGAAGAAGGGGTCTTTTAGTAGGCAGTCTTGTTCATTCAACATAGATTTTGATCTTGCCCCAAGAAACAACATGCAGAACTGAAAAACAACATAAAATCTTGATTTCTTCTTCAACCTGATCTCCACCGTCGTCGTCGTCTCCGTGAAGAGAGAAGCGCGTATTTGTGTATAAGAAGGTATATAGAGGGAAAGAAAAAAATAATTTGATATCCAGAATCCAGAAGGTGGTCAGGTATGTATATGATGATGATGATGACGATGTGTATAACTTGTAAGTAAGTATGTATGCGTGCAGAACAAAGTAGAAATAAAAAGTGCTTTTATGTGGTATGGGAACGATGTTGCATAGTTGTGTTGGTTGTATATCATGAATACAATATTATTATTATCACGTCTTTTATAGTTTTATACAAGTAGCCGAAAAGTGGTATAAAAATGTTGCTTCTGCTCCTACTACTGCTGCTGCTGGATGGGACGAGACTCTCTCTCTCTCTCTCTCTCTCTCTCTCTCTGGAGAAGTCGAAATGTTTCAATGGAATTGTGTGTTCAATTTTCCACTTTGCGTTTGATCCTTTTATGTTATATTTACACTTTTGATAATGATTATGATGAGAATCGGAGAGAGTCATTCCATTCACCTGTTTTTTCTTCTTTGATTATGCCTTAGCTTCGTCGCTCCTTTGTAACTTACTTGATAAGCCCAAAACTACTTCAGGAGAAGGAACAGGACAACACAGACAAATACCATACACAGACATACGATATTTTTGACCTGCCAACCCTCCACGTACGTCCCTATCTACCTATATCTCTCTCTCCTCTCTCTCTCTCGTTCTCCTCGGAAGAGAGTTACATGTTGTAGTAATAATAATGTTGTGTTTAGGTATTATGTAAGAAGCATGTGTGTATAATAATATGATTTCAAGTATATAAGGCTGAAGGCCTTCTTGTCTTCGCCACAGATACACATTTTCCCCTTTTTTGTATCGTGATTCCGTTTTCCCACTTTCGATTCATAATCACTAATCACCATTAAATTTTTTTATTGTTATATTGCTTTATCTTCCTTAAGGCAGTGAGTTGGAAAAGAGAACTACTGGTGAGTTAGCGAAAGTCGACATGAAACCTTGCATAAATACAATGTTTTTTTATCTTTATTTTTTCCTCACCATTGGATCGTAATCATCAAATCGTCACATTGTGTATACGTGTTTAAATGATGTGCTTATTTTTAAGATGAATATCCAACGGAATTTGACCCAACTTCCAAATATCAAATTTTCAGCCCTCATAAATAATTTTTGACTAAAAATATTCTCCGGTTGGGTTTCTTCTACCATGGAAATAATATAATAACTTTACTTTACAGCATTTTTCTATGTCCAATTTTTAAGACTTATCCACGCAGACAATTTGCATTATATCTGCATAATTTACAGGAAACATCCCTGCTTTTCACAAGTCAGGTGCTACTACGCCAAATACGGAATCCAAGATACCTTCAGTTGAAAGTTTAATAGGATCATTTAATGGTCACATGCTGTACCATGCACCTCGGCACAATCTAAACAAGTCCCAATCAATCCCAATCAGTTATCTTGACAGAAGCTGACAGTATTTTTAGAACAGTATAAGGTAAACGGCAAGGTTTAACTAATTTACAAACGTACATTCATAATTATTTTAAATTTTAAAGGCCTTAATTCGTTTAAGTCGATTAGTGGAAGCAAGTGAGTTTAACCTTTGATTGATCAGAACGATCAAAATGATTTGGTGTTCTCACTTCGTGCGAAGGGGCATCATGCACAGCCGCAGAGTAAAGTTGTTACAGATCATACAATACCACACGAAAAAGAAACTAGTCAGCAAGTCGGTCGGATTAGCATTGGCAAGTCTGCCTGCTGCTAACTGCTTACCTCCTCACAGATTTTTTCTTGTTTTGGAAGATTTGAAAAAGTGCTAAACATACCCATTAAATGAAGAAGAGTGAGCACGCATACCAGCAACATCAGCACAGTCATTTCAGTGTAAATGGTGAGCCCGAAGCTGATTGTTTTATAGCTTTCCTCACACTGTACGATGGCACCTGCATGCTTTGTATCATTTCGGATTGGAAGAATATATGAAGTTTTGCTGCTGTTGTTGCTGTTGTTGTCTCGCCTTGTGAAGGAATGAAATGATGTGGAAAAGAACACACAGGTATTTCATACTCGTTACCACATAGCGAGTCGCTTTGATTGACATTAAAAGTGAAATTTGCAAGTCTGGGTAATCATCCTTCTGAAAAATTTGATTTTGATATGTGAAATGGATAGATGGGTCAACGTCGGAGTTGCACTTTTGCAAAAAAACGGAGTCATCAAAAACATGCGTGCACAAACAGAGACGGAGGAGCTTAAACATTAAACAGTGTATAATTTGTGTGCACACTCGACACGAAACTTCGCGAGGAATAATTGCGTTTTCAAGCTAGATTAGATTTCTGGACTGGTGTCGTCGTTGAGTGTCGTTAATTGACTTAAAGCGCATAATTAAGCATGCCATGTTGCTTGTAGTCAGACGTGTATCTACCATTATTGTTTATTTTCATATTTATCCTGTGTAAGCACTTATGTTCATTTATGCATTTGTACACACACACACACACACACAACTCCCTCCCTTTCTAATGCATCAACTACTTTATCCAATTATTCCCTAATGGCAAATATGCAAAAAAAATTCAAGTAACTTTCTTGGCGTGTCATTGACGTCAATACATTTATTTCATCAGCCCATTTGTTGATCTGAATGGCTTAAAAGTATAAGTCAGTTTTGGGTGAGTCAGCCAGAATATGTATTTAATAATTAACTGCCGTCGCCAATCTTTTTGATCTTTTATTAGAAAGCACCCATTAGTATTACAATTTGTCCACAAGTATGGTTCATGCCCCTTTCCTTGTCTTGAATGCGCGCAAAGGAAGAAATTAAAATTTATGTGAAATCACGAAAGTTTATAAATGTGGCTATTAGTCACTATTAGTCATTTTTATTAATAATGTGCCAAATCTGCACCCACTTATCGCGCTGCAGAAAGTAGATCTAGGCTGGCAGAGAGGCGTCACATGAAAAAAAAGTCAAGAAATGTGTTGTCAAGTCAAATAAAAAAGCTGCTGCGCTTGTGTTGACAATTAACAAGTCGCATTATAACTGGCATGCACACTGTATGCACACTATGGGTGTATGATGATGCTATGTATATGAATAATAATCTTTTACCAAACTTATATTTACCTGATAAGCCATGACGGAAGGCGACAGACGGCTCCATGAAACACTTCGAGAGATCATATCATTTCCTTCGGAGCATTATCATGTTTGTATTATTATTAATGTTTTCATTTATGTTGTTTATGGTCAGAACACTAATCTAAAAAAATGTTTTAATCTGCCAAAGCAAAACACTAGTACATAATATCATGCATGGCACTTTTTCGTGTAAAATCTTTTAGGTAGAAAGGAGCTGTGCTGTAAGAAAAATTCTTTGCCAGCATCCTTTTTGTAAAATATGCAATAAAATAGTAATAAGCAATGATAATAAAAAAGGATGCTTTTTTCAAGGATTACACTCGAAGGTAACTAAGCGAGAAAGTGTTAAAGTTCGTCATTACGAGTAGGAGTCATAACTATTTTTTTCAGTTTCTCTCTCTCTCTCTCTCTTTCATACTTGAACGAACTCTCTGGTGAATGGCTCATTTATGCAGAATATAGCGTATCGCCAGTGTTGTACATGTCAAATTTTTGCAAACAGCTTTCATTGGGAAAAAGGAAAACGAAATATTTGAAAGATATTTTTTTGCCAGTGACTGCCACCACCACCACCACCACCTATTTTACGACTTGCACGTTCACCTTGTTTATTTTCAACAGATACCCCACAGATAAATATGAGTCATAAAGAAGTCATATAATAAAGCTTAAGCTTATTTTTTTGAGAGAGGCTTTTGCACGGTAAACAGTTCCAGCACGGTTCACCCTCTCCATTGATAAAAAAAAGTACCCAAACGCAATTTCTCCATTACTACCATTCAGAAACGTCAATTCACTGTAAATAAATGCCCAAGCAGACAGGGGAGGGGCATTTAATACTGCGAAGTCGTTTATTGAGAGCCGACAACAATAATATTGTTATTACTTTTGTGCAAGAATTTCGCATGTACCTTTGGAATGGCCATTCATTTGTCCGAAAGTGAGTGAAGGATTTGAATGGACCCGAGTGTGTGTGTGGACGTGTAGTAGACCCTCTTTTTTCAACCGTAGTACCTACTCATTTTTTTCCGCGCCTTGTCATCTTTTACGAATGGGTCGTATATTTTTAACACGTCCAAGGCATTTTTGCAACATCCTTTGTAAACAATTTGAGCAATAAAACCTTTACAAACTTCACTTCTTCAAAATACTTTCTTTGACTTGACGATGGTTAATGGATTTCGTTCAAGCACTTGGAATCGTAATTAAATCAATTGACGAAAACCATGACAGTTCACCAAACTCAAGTTTTAACATAAAAGCATAATCCTAATCCTCCATAATTGAAATTATAAACAAGAAACAACACGAAAACAATCCCATTAAGGTTTCACATCCGTACATCTTTTAAGTACTTATCCCACATTCCAAACTCCAACTGGCGGCGGCAGCACGTTCATACAAGAACAGAGAGAAAAGAGGAGGGAGACCGGGGCCTATAACCGCCAAACAGATTTTACTGCGTCCACCCAGTAAACATATGTGGGCATACCTATAAGTTGGAAATAACTTTCAATAAAGGTTTAAATTAAATGAGTCCATAATCCGGGGACACATGCACATCGACAATCTTTAATGGTGGATGAAATTTCAGGAAAAATGTATCAATAATAAGCTGCCAAACAAATTTTAGTGTCACTTTTTCCACCTGTCATACTATTACCCTCTCTCTCTCTCTATGTTTGTTACATTGTTTTGTCGGGGAATATTATTGAACATTTTATTCCTTGCGAGCTTATTGCCATTACAACCTGTCAACACGGAAAAAGGCAAGTGCTTCCTGGATGCATATTTGCTTTATCCTTGGTTTCTGAGGACGACACAATGAGACTTTTCTACTTGACTTGCTGCCGCTTAAAACTGTATGCTTTGTTTTGTGACCAGACCTGAAAGAAAGAAAAAAGCCAAAAAAATGATCAAATTTCCAAATTGCATAGTTCACAACATGACGATGAGTACCAGTAAAATGTTCAGAGCGCCTTAGTTCTTGACAGATCATAATAGTACAAACGGAGCATGTTAGGGAAGGGACCATAACAGATTTTAATCATTTTTTCCTGGGATTGACTGAACTACTACTATTATCATGGGACCACTACAAAACAACATACCATCCTGCGTGATCATCATCATCATCATCATCGTATTATGAGTAGGTATGGGGTATAGGTATGTGAAGTATATGACTATATGGGCCAGAAATTGACTTTCTACACCGCGCATATTATTTACTTGATTGTAATAACAACAAAAAGGAATTCTTTTTTTCTCTCCGCGAGAAGAGGCTCAATCCATATAAGATATACCCTTGCAAGGCAACATAAAGACGATATAGGTATGGTATGTGGTATGTATATATGTACAGAGTACTAACAAGTAAAGACACATAGCTGATTAATAGATTGGTAGACTTGGTAAACCTGCTGATGAATAAATCTTCAGTGTATTATGGCACGTTGGACATAATAGTTTAATTTAATATATTTAATAGCCCTACGTTTTAGCTAACGCTACGAACCAGCAAACATTCCATTCCTTTTCTACAATATTAGCGTTACAGCATGAACAACAAATTTAGATTGAAAATATGTACAACGATTCATTTTCGAATTAAAATATGTAACCGTCTTAAATAAATTAATGGATTATATATGTTAATATATGACAATCGTTTAAAATATACACGATCTTAAAATGGTATAAAACCGTTATAATTATTTGCATCTTCTATTGCTGTAAAACGTTGATTTTATCCTTCTTAAAAGCTAACTTTGCCAACGAATGTGTAAATGCCCAGAGTAGTTCGCTATTCTGAATTTGATTGACGTTTCGATTCGGTACACAAATATGTACTCGAACCAAACCATTTAAGTTCGTTCGATCAGCGAGGTAGTCTTTCATGTAAGTAGGCATATAAAAATCCTTAAACGCAATTTGTTGTGACGCACTTTTCTATATCCCTATGTATCTATCTGTACATAATTTTTCTACGATATTTATTAATGTTAAATTTGACTACACGAACCGCACATACCAATGACCGCCGTCAAAAAACTCAAGACAGGAGAAGAAGGATACCTGCTGTAACAAGGAGTGAAAAAAGGTCCACACAGCAATAATAAAAGCATCAACCTGCTGTTTCTATTTCTTATTCATATTGTATTGGTTTGCTGGTCCGTGGAAGTATCCGTACTCCTTGTAAAACAGTACAAGCGCCAATAACAAGAAGCTCCTTTTTTCAGGGTCACTTTTTGACGAAGGTCTTCTCTCAACTTCCAATCATTTCTTATCTGCAATAAGGAGGAAAACAGTAAAGTAATAATATTGTATGAAACACATGACGGTAATGATGATGACGAGAGAGACCGGTACAGCGAACAGTGAACAGGCTTTATTCCTTGGGTTAACATCAACATACGTAAACACACAGAGCACCATTTCCAATTCCTGGAACCTCTATTTTGAGGTCCGTCCGCGCTCGACTCCTGCAGTTTACCTTCCTAAAAGTCAACTACAACTAAACAAGTGCAAGAGCGAGGATTTGAGCATGTTGTTACGACGGTAGACCGAAGGGTCCGCTATTATTATACCTTACTATACCCTATATTACTGCTTATAGGAAAATGCTATGCTCTCTGATGAGATAGGGATGAGCCCTTAGCCCTTATTCACACCAGCGCGCAGATAGTAGTAGATACCACCAACTGTACAAGAAGATATGAGAAAAAAGTAAGCCACCCCCTTGAAACAACAAGTGATTCAAACATAACAGTGATCGCTGGTAGCTGATGGTGCGGTGGCAGGAGGATATCAGGCAAGTCATCACCATCATCAGCCACATCATTCTCGTCCTACACAATCCTTCTTCTTCAGGGTAATAATGCTTTAACGTCCAACCACTACCGCCAATACCACCAGCATCTTCAGAAGAAAAGGAACCACTTGATCCTTCATTATTATTACTATCGTCATCATCATCTTCAGAGTTTAAAAAAGGAACAAGTGAGGAGCAGAGTAAAGGACAGAAAAACAGCTAAAAGCCCCTGCAATCGAGCGAACAAACACGCACAGGCGCAACAAGAAAAGGCAAAAAAGGAATGCATCGGCTACGTCATCTTAAAACAGTGTTGGAGCACTTTTATGTTGGAGGGATAAAAAAAGCATGTTCGAATGCGCGTATGTATATATGTATACCTCCTTATTGTGACGATGACGCTTGGTTATTTTTGGTGAGAAACGATTCCTGATTGCTTTGCCTTTTCGACAGAGGCAAAAGTCTCTGAATGAGTGGAGACTTTTTCAAGTCTACCCGATACATCTCTGACATATGGTTATTATAGGGAGCTCTGTACGCATTCAGGAATGATACGGAACAAAGGAAAGAGAGAAATGACATGGATTCAATGGACTGGGTTAAATCTAAATAGATTTGATGATCCCACTCTTCTTCTTCTTCTTTTTTTTACAAATAATCACATACTTTTGGTTTCTTTTAAGTGTAATGTGCTAACCAAAATGTACATCCAGCGTAATGACGATAATGAGATTAGACGGCTTTCAAGGACGATAAAGAAAAGAATGAAAGTAGTAGATAGGAAATGCACCCAAGTAGATATATTATGGGGGAAATTGTATGAGGCAGAGCATATTTTGATATTATAACGGAGAAACTGAAGTTGTTGTATGGAGAAGAAGACACTGTGTGCACAGTACAACCTGTTATTGCTGGCAAGTTATAATCCTTTTGTTGAAATAAAAAATCAATGTTTTGGAATTCCAGAGGCGTACACTGTGGCGAGTGTAAAATAAGACGGAGGTTAAGACTCCCAATTTCTTTTACATTGACCCATCACCAGCAAACCTTCGTCATTCATTAATTGGCTGAGGTTTTCTTGGTACGAAGAGAGAGAGAGAGAGAGAGAGAGAGAGAGAGACAGAGAGACAGAGAGAGACATAGAGGTATTAAATATTAAAGTCCCATTTATTTATTTTTTTCATATTAGCAAACATTGTCATTTGATTCGAATTTAAAGTGCTGCTGATTTCTTGTTGCCAACCAATATGTAGTGCAAGTTGTGGTGAGAGGGCGAATGTGAACCAAATCAGGACGTTGACGTTGCGTTGTATAAATACTGAATACAGACGTATCAGTTAGTAGAGTTCAGATTTCATAATACCATAATACACTTATCAGTTTGGACAGATCATGGAATATGAATGATATTCGTGTAACCGAAGCAGTCCGTTTGCTCATCCGTCTGGCTGCAAGCAAATTACAAGGAACTAAATTTATTAACATATTCAAATAATCTCAGATTTGATACATGAATGGAAGTAGTACCGATTACCGATGTAACTAGAATTACACAAAATTGCAAATGACAACTCACCTTTCATCAGCGGATGTCAACTCCACCAACACTGTCCACCTCATACTCACAATTCTTTCCTGGTGTAGAAACCGACAGATCACTTTTTTTATGTAAATACCGAGACGTAATTTGACATGTTTACTCCTTGACAAGTCATATGTAATTATTCAATTGCTTTCTGAACTGACTTTTACTCCATTGTCTTACTCCATAAGATGTCATGACTTACATTTACTCCATAAGATGTCAGCTAATGAAGTTTGTCATCTGTATAGTTAGTTGATACTATCAACTTGATAGTAATGTTATGATCAATTGTACGCCTTGCTTAAAGCGTTGCACCGGTTTATTATTAAATTATTATTTTTTATTAAGTACGCATTTAATATATGTCAATGAATCAATATTTTAATGAAAGCCAAGCAGTCTTAACTATGTCCAGGTCGTAGCTCCTCGCCAGTTAATAAACTCAGCAAAGTTGTCGTGCAGCAAAGCGACAAAGCAACTGTAGACTATACAGCAAAAGCAAGACTGATTTACATAGACGATAGATATTTGTCTATATTGCGTTGCTGCTTTACAGTTGATTAAACCAGTAAATTTGGGACCGTTTTTCAGAGTATACAAAACACCGTTAACGGCCAAACGTTTTCAAAGTTATTTTAAAAATAGTTGAAGAGTTATTGTTGAAAATGTATGAAATTAAAAGTGGATATCTAAAGTTGTGCCACCCACTGTATAGGCTGCATATTTAAATTTTTAAAATTTAACAATTTCATAGCCGTGAATGTGTGATCTGTTTCAAAATCATTGACAAAATCCCTTGAGATCAGTAATTTGTTGCCAAAAGAAAAGATTTAAAAAAATCTTGATATATTCTGTGGAAGGACGGACTGACATTGCGATTTCAATAAATGGTTTTGAACTTAAATAATTGTATGTGTATTAACTAAACGATCCTCAAAAGTTGTCCATTTCACTTCTGGTTCTGATGATCATGATGATACCCTTTGTTGTTATTAATACAGCACACGAGAACATGAATGATGAAGCTATAGGGGCCATATTGCACCAATGTGTCATTGCTGACAGCACTACAACCACGACACGACGACCATCGACCGTTTTCATTTTTCCGAATAAATGAACGAATAATCTTAAGCTTGTGTGCTTATTCATTTCAGTCCATTCATTGAAAACTTACAACTTTCATCATTCATGTAGTCCAGCCAGGTCGTCCTAACATGGCATCGTCATCCTCCGCAGCAGCAGAGCAAACAATATAGGAAATACATAAGGTTGTACAAAAGTATGTAAAATGTCAATATTTGCTCAATGGACTGTGTACAGAGCAAAATGCCGTCTTTTTATCAAGAAAAACTGAGAAAAATATTTGTTGCACGATGCCACATTGCACATTTTTTGTAACCGTGAGACTCATTGTTAGTCTCACTTTTATGGGTATGAAATGCCATGTAAACCGTAGAATATCGTTACTTTTGGCAACGACTAAATAAGCCTTGATGATGTATATTTATATATATTATGCGTATTTTATTAAAATATCACCAAGCAAAAACGCTCTCTTCATTTTGGAGCAGGGAAGGGGCTGATCAGCTCACTTTTGACTTTTTCTCTGGAGGCTACAAACTTAATCTGACGGACTGGGTTGTTTGTGATGATAGGACCCAGACACAATTACATATTTATATGCATGCTCTACTAGCTGAAAACTCTAAAACATGAAGGTAGGCATGTAATTTAAACAGACGAGGCTTCATAAAATATATAGAAACAGTGGCATCCTACTATTAGTAGCTCTACTAGCTTGTAATTTGGTAACCAGAGACTGCCAAATATTATACGACGCAGAGTGACATCATCTTCATCTTTCCTCGCATTATATCTTTGTTTTGAAATGAAAAAAAGAACAAGTCGAAATACAACAAAAACTGTGAATTCACACATGTTGCTCGTCATTATTATATCAGGGTCACAAAAGAATCGCACACGTGAGTCGGAATCTGAAAATCTTCTTTTTTGGTATGTGTACCAACATCATCTTCATTCTCTTCAGTTATTGTTGCTGTACTTGTACTTCTTGTACTGCTGCTGCTGCTGTTCATTTGGTGGGGCTTTATGCAAAAAAGAACTGCTTTTTTTATAATGGTGTAACATGTAACCACCAACGCCACTGTAACTGGTGTAACTCTAAATCACTCTGTTGAACGTGTTCGCTGTGTGATTGATTCTTCATAACGTTTCTCACGGTTTGCATAGCATCCAGTTGAGCAGCTATACTAGTACCAGTAGTAACTATTTAACTATATGACTCTCGCTCTGCTGTACTTAAAAAGTGAGTCTCATTCTTTCGTCAAACTGATGCTGCAGAAGTCAGTCGAACTGTCGTCGGCAACACTTTCAACAATTTTTTATTGCACATGTTTTGTTCACGACAGTATGAGACCACATTACATCAAAAGCTAACAATTTATGTCGTACAAAACAAAATAAACACACACGGATCCTGTACTCAAGTAGCGCCAGTTGCTGATATATTTCGCTGGTCGCTAAAAAAAATTTAGATCGTTTCTTTTAACTGGAGTCATTAATTTCGGACTGGAGAGAGAACGGCTATTTTAATTAGTCAAGACATTAAATTGCAGCAAAAGTAGTAAAAATAAATGGGTCTTTGGACGACACTAAAGTTTGTTGACAGAGGCACAGACATCAACGACATGTCTTCCGTTGGGAGGGAAATATGTTACATGTTGCCAGGCGGCGTGCAACATTGTTGTACGTAGGTAATTTTTCTAAATACAGGGTACACACATTCCTTTTTTTTCTTCTTTTGTAACTTTGTAAATTGTTTCAAACCCAAAAAACCCCGCCGCCATTGAAAAGAGCGTAACCCATTATGTTTGGCAAACATGGAGAGATCTTAAACTGCCGATTTGTTTTGTTTTAAGAGTTGAAAGTGTTTATGAATTAGTCCCGAGCAAAGAGACCGACCTCTCTGAGAGAGGTGCTGCTGCTAAAAGTCAGACAACGGGAAGCAAAAAAACTTCTTGTTTGTGTATTATCTAACCCACCAGCAGCGTTCAATTGTTTTCCCCTTTTCATTTTTTTTTTAGTTTTTTCGTATTTTTTGTAAGTTTTTGCTTTTTGAAAAATTACCGCAGTTTGTGGTATTTTTTCGTCAAAATAAAAAAAAAATATACATATTGTGCGTGTGACCAGCCGGCGTCACTTCCACTACTTTACCCCTGACTTTGCCATTCTTTATTTTTTCAAGTTCTACGTGCACTTTACATCCCATCCCACGTCAGGAGGAGATGGTGGGACACACACAATTATAATTGTCTGTTTAAGTTGGAATTTATGTTAAGTTTTGTATGATGACGAAGCAGTAATTCGACTTTTGAAGTGACACCGACTAACAGAAAACAAGTCAAGTTACCAGACAAAATATTATAAAAGCGAAGGTTTCAAAGTTTAAACTAAGTAAAATACAGTTTTTTTTATATTAACACTCTGATATGAGATGTCTCTGGAATCTTGAAGCATGAAAGATGACAAAAAAATCACGCTGTTTTCCGAGCGCAAGAAATTGTTGCAAAGTGATCACATAATGCTAAAACATATATTTTAAAAAGGCAAATAGAAAGAGTCAATATTGAACTAAATTGCCAAATTAAACATTTCGGTGCACAAAGTAGCAAATATAGAATGGAATTCTGCAAAGCACAGTCACCTCTCTGGCGACTGGCACCATACCTACGCAGAGGAGAGAGAATAAGATGAAAAGAGTCGAGGAATTTCTACCAAGTCTGCTAAATACTTTTTTTGGCGTTTAAAAAAATGAAGCATTCAAAGATACCATTTTTAGTCTCTGGCTTAAAAGATTACAAAATATGTTTATCATACGAGTAGGTATTATTGAACACGTTCAAGCCACTACAAACGCGCACACACACACATTCATGCTACCGTCGTCGTCACCACATATTATTATGAAATAATAATAATAATAATCAGCATTCCATTCCCATTGAAAGGAAGCCCAGCGTATAGAGAAGTAATAGTCTGATAATAAAGCTCATTTTCTAATTGAGGTTACCCAAACCGTAACGAACCTCAAGGACGGATTCCTACCGGCAAGGATATTTAGAAGAGCGTTTTGGTACAAAAAATAGATATAAACAGATGATGACGGGAGTCTGCGATGTAGGCAGGAGAAGAAAGAAGATCTGTTCAAGTAAAAATAATAATCATCTTCTTCTTTATCCATTCCATCGTTATAATAACGCAACTCGCGGGGTTGAGATTGAAAGTTAAGGAACAAACTCGAGCTTTCTGTTTCTTCTGCTGTGTACCTTTTTTACGCCAAGACATAATCGATCATCTTCTTGTGTGGGGTATCCACAGGAGTACGCAATGGAATTCGGAAGAACGTCATTATAAAAAAGTAGAAAGGAGCAGTTTTAATATAAAAAAACGTTACATAAAAACGTATGCCACCACAAGGGAGAGGCGCACAGCGAAAAAAATGAAGCTGCCTACACACAAGAGATGAGAAGTTGTGACTTGAAGTGACTTTTTGCTGTGTTTTACCAGGGCACGCATGTAGAGAAATAATGCCGTTTTCGTGGTGGTATGCGTACCGAAATGGGGAACAATAAGCAGATGCCACATTTCAGGTGAAATCAGGGGTAATCTAAAATGAGGCTCTTGAAGAGGACACAAAATAAGAGGCAATTCGTAAATTGGCCATTATTGTACACTTTTTATCCAAAATATCCATTCATGTAGGACATCCAACTGTACAATAAAATAAGTTTTAAAATTTCAAAATTTTTTTTTCAGTGCAAAGTGTGAAAAATACTAATCAATAGAAAATGATCAAGCCGTGTGTGTGTGTGTAGAGGGCCAGGGGTATGTATAACTATGATGACTATCAGATGAAAGAATTAGTGCGGCTGAGCTGTCTGAAAGAGAGTAAAAATCAAAGTCGTATTCCCTTTCATTTTTCCCTCACTTCTTGACGCTTATTATTACATTTATGCCCATTAATCAGGTGTACCCTTATCAAAACATTTAGGTAGTATGTGTATGTAAGTTGGGAGCGACCCTCAATTTTTTTGTGGGCTCATTTCATGTTTCTGTAACTGGAATTCATCAGGAGCTAAAGTTGCCAAGGAGAAGAGCCAGTCAGTCATTCAGTCAGTCGGTTAGTCAACCAATCTAGAATTATTGTTAATCACGGGAGCTTCATTGTTACGTTTTGAATTTAAAAGTTGAAATCACAGTCAAACGATTATGATGATCATCATCAACATCATCAAATATCCAGACGAGACGGAATTCCATTATTATTGTTAACGACCCTTACATAAAAAAGAATTGGTGGCGGTTGTGGTAGCTCCTTCAAGGAATTTCCAAGGGTAACTTTAAAAATAATAATAACAATAATAAGAGAGGGAAATGCGTCCAAGCTCCTTGACGGCGCAAGTTTGTGGACCAGGAAAACAACAACAATAACAAAAAATAGCAGCAATAGTGAGAATCGAAACAAGCTGGCTGTAGGCGTATTCAACAACGCATAGTGTGTGTAACTAATACAATAAAATATGTAAAAAAGCATTTGCTCGCTATATAAATAAATAATGCAGGTCTCACATAATATTATATGCTTTGCACATATTAGTTAAGTTCACTTTTAGTCATACACCATAACATTCTGTGCAGGTAGAAAGATATGCATGATCTTGGGCACTGCAGCAATAAAACTTTGTTGCATGGCTTCATCATCATCATCGCCGTCATCGTCATCATCACCATCATCTTCACACATGAAGAAGTACAAATTCTGGCCATACTTAAAATGAAATGCATCATTTAGTATTTTAGTGGGGTAGGAAGGGAAAGGGTTTTCTTTTCTGTAATTCTTGCCCTCTCAGGTAGCAGAAAAATGAATCCCGCTTATCGGATAATGTAACACTACTGTACAACCGCCTGACTTATGTTTCTCGTTGATGATTATGATTATTGTGTGATGTTACAGTAGTGACTTTTTAAAGACTTCCACTAACTACTGATGGATAGCCCAACACTGCTACCTTTACCCATGGCTGCGTAATCCTCCCTAGTGAGGAAGCAGAGGAAACGGGGTTCCTGTAATATTACATGTATGAGTAGTAAATAGTATGCAGAATATCACAAAGTTTGCAGAAAATGAAAATTGTGCCCCTATGCCTTCACCACGTACCACTATCCCTGTCTAAGTAAATTCATTAGATTAGGGAGACGATTATGGCGCTTTTAAGCATTGAAACGTCATTACCACAGCTTGGTGGGACACCGGGAGCCTACTGGCGTATCCGGTACCGATTCGGGTAACTGATCTCTGACTGTTGAGAACTGACCGACCAACAACTTGACACCATCAAATGATGCGGGACCCAGGGCACCTGGTGCCTTGTCCAGCTCTGGTTATCCTAAGAGGAAAAGTCATGTATACGCTTCCACAATTATTTTTCAAAAACAAGAGCCGCTACGTAGGCAGTTATAATAAGTATTCTTGTGCGTTGAGAGCGCTGCTGCAACAACAGCAGCAGCAAGTTTCCTCATGACGGGTAAAAACGAGGGGTAGGTCGGGAGTCCACTCACATATCACATAACTCATGATGCAACTCACGAATTCCATTGTCTCACATGCACAAGAATCCGTTTTATATGGAGGTTCTCAATCTGTAACCACCACAACAATACTAACCCATTCTTACATTTTCTTTTTCTCCACAAGCTGAAGTATGAAATTCCCTTCTTTTATAACGCACAATATCATCCCTGATCATCATCGTGATCGTTGACTCGTCAACAACATGATCATGCTATGCACTAATGCGCTAATGCAAAGCCATTTGCTCCCAACAATGTGGACAACAATGAGTGCATGCATTAGCTGCAAATGAGCCTTTAAAAAGTGTGTGTGTGTACAATATTTTAAAAGAATTAGTTATATTTATAATGTGCCAGGCTCATATTCATTCATGGTTCATCCTTTACCACACCAAAGCACTAACTTCTTAATCCTTTCCCCCGTTCGCTCACCAGTTTCGTTTTGTGCACTCTGCATATATGCATACATATAACATGCTAAGAACAACAATGGTATAAATTCGGTGTAATTCTTGTACAATAACTTGAAGTTAAAAAAGGAACGTCATGATTTATTTTTGGAGGATAGTGCGTTGTTTGTCTTGGCAAACGCAACATGTAGCTACTGCGCTCAAAAGCCGGAGAAAAAAAAGAATTGAAATTTGATATGATGAAGAATAATTTTATGTGTGTATCTTTTTGAAAAATATAATGTTCGTTGTTATGTTATCTATAAGGCGCAGAAAAGCCCCAACAGAGACTTTCCTTTTAAGTATGAAACATTCACAGTTTAAACCATCATCGTGCCTGCTAACAGGAACAGGCAGTCTTACAGTGTCATTTAAAAAGAAAAAAAACGTTTTCTGCATCGCGATACACGGTAGCGTTTACACATATCAGTAAAAACGTCCTTTTTAATTTTAGCTATCCTGTTACTAAGCCAAAGTGACAGAAAGACGCAGTTATGTAGGTTTATACGAACCCACTTGACAATGACTCATGACGGCAATTAGCTGGTGACAGATTTCGGTCTTATTATTTTCTCAAAACTAACAATTAACATGATGCGCCTTTTCTCCTTGCAGGCAGAGAGCCATCAGTGGACGGATTACACCGCTTTACCAAATACCATTTACCTCATTAGTTTTCATTTCATTCTATTTGCCATTCGTCGAAAACGGGTTCATCTTATTGAGAAAACCTGTACTCCTCTAAATATCAGTAGAAGAGGATCCAGGGAATCTTGCACGACTCACGACGACGACGACGACACTTGTGCGGTTAGGTGTAGATTGTAGCCACCTTAACAATATTAAGTTCCAAGTATGAAATGTTGTTTTGTCAATACCTGCAAAACAAATCATTATTTTGTTGATGATACACGGTCATTTTTATAATTTCACGTAACAAAACGGCCTCCGCAGGCATGTAGCATTGCTGGAAATGGGCTTTGCTGAATTACACACAAAGAGAGAGAGACTCCTCATATAAATATATACTCCTGTTGCCCACCTATTTTTATGAGGTTTCGTGTAACAATGCAGATCGATGAGGTGTAACTGAATACTATCCCTGGAAAGGAACAAAAAAGAAGAATGGTTTCAATGTACCAGTAGGCTGGAAAAAAAGAAGTGATCTTAAAGATTTTTCATTGAAAAGGGAGCATCATCATTTTTAGTTGATCTTGACTCTTTATGCTTTTTGTTCTCCGTTTCGTATTCTTGTGGTAGTCAATAATGAAATGGTGTGGAGTCAAGTTTTGGTAGGTCTTTTACACCACTACATACGTGCTCCTCCTCAATGACGAACTTTCAAGAGTTGCGGTGTTAATAAGAAGAAAGGAAAGGAGAAGAAGAAGAAGAGAAGAAAAAAAATATAAGGCAAGTGCCTTCTTCATATTCCTTTTTACTAGATCCCTGTAAACGGTAACATAATATATTATGTTATATAAGAAAAGAACACAAAATACCACCAATTCTTCTTTAGATCATCATCAGCAGAGGAGTCGTCATCGTCGTCGTCGACGTCGTCGTCAGAATCGTCTTGTCTTGACAAAAAGGCAGTTTTGCTATATACCTTTTGCTTGTTTCTTGGTGGTTCCCTTTTTTTCCTTGTTCTTCTACACAATAAAATGGTGTGGAGGTGCATCGAAAACCTGAATAAATGTTATTCTACCTGCCCGTATGAGATGAAGAAATGCTTCTCATCTTTTCTCTTAAAGAATGACATGCACTTGTCCCTTGATGTTCGTGTTGTTGTTTTGTTAGCATTTTTTCTTTATTATTACCATTACTCTGTAGCACGGTTGTTGTCGGTCGGTGTTGCCCGTAGAAACACGCATTATTCCAAGAGATTCACTTGTGGAGACGGCGGCGGCGACCTTGCACCGGCTGGAGCTATAAACATTTTCTTGTTGAGGGAAATAGAACTTCTTTGATAGCCTGCCTGACAGCTAAAATTAACTGTCACAACTGTCAGTCAATACCCGTAGTCTCACAGTTCATTAAATTGGTGTAGGTACGTGGTGTGTTTTTTTGCTTAGTTTGCTCCCAGCAAATTGATTGGTCTGTCTGCGCAAAGTTAATCTTTTGACATTAAATTCGCCTTTTGGAGAGATAACTCTCGGCTAGTTAATACATACATGGTCAAAGTCACAAACGGGAGGATAAGCAGTGAGCACAAGCAGAGATTGTGTGACACCACTTTGATCGGACAAATGCACTTGGGTTGACAAATCATCCTGTCAGTGGTTTGGTGGACTGGGCGATGAGCGACTCAAGCATTTAATTCCAGCTATTCCAAAACAGTGGAAGTCTGCCATGTAAATAATCAAATTGTAGGGTGAAGTTAACACAAAAAGACGTATAACGTACCAGAATTACTATGAGGAAGCGTTTTTTTGCTACATCGAATGCAAATCTTGCTGTACTCTCCCTACAAGCTCTCCTCCATCAATGCAAATTGAACATGAATTTTAAAGGGGTCAATAACAACAAAACTTGAATAAAGAAACGTACATTTTGTAGTATTCTCTCTTTAATACACTCTGTAAACTTGCTATAAGTACACCCTTTTCTTTTTAGTTTTACTAGTGTAGCTCCAGTATTTGTTATTTTTTTTTAAAAAAGGCGACTGTTGCATTGAA
>JAHZNE010006816.1:0-17076 GCA_027744055.1 Callyntrura sp. NNG-2020
TGGCCGGTGGCCCTGGGCCACCGGTGTCCGTGCAGCACTGTGCGTGTGTGTATACCTATAACGTGTAGTAAGGTACACTTTTTTTTAGGAAAGTTAAAAAATATGGAAATTGCCATCTAAAGTGAAATGCACGATGATGACGATGATTACAGTCTTGCGATGATAAAGTATTTTCCCTTTTCTTTTCAATTTTCATTTATCATCGTCGTCATCATCGTCATCATCATCGTCGTCATTCCTATCGCCAGCGACAACGTTCGCAAAACAGGAGTAGTAGGTAGCGTGTAGCCAGTGTTTTAGTATATCAGCAACGTAAATAGACACATTGGAGTGCAATGGTGCATATAATTCCTCGTGCCAGCTGTTACTTGTAAAATGCAAGCACAAATAATGTTCGGGTAAAACAGTCTGGTTTTTTGGTTATCATCATCTCCTCGTATTTTGTCTCCCATTACCATATACCACCACACAGCAAGCAGATTGTGTTATCAATCTGCGTACCATGATATGCTCCTACTCCTCTGTGTACTACTACGAGGGTATAGAGCTGTGTTATATGGCCGTGTAGGAAAAGAAGGGCATAAATTTCCCTGTTTAAAAAGTATTTAAGGAAAAATATTTTGTTCCTCTTTTTCTTCCCAAACTACCTTTTTATAGCAGCATATGCATACTAATGCGAGGATGACGTCTCTTCTCCGCTCTCTCTGTCGTCATCTCCGTCATTTAGTTAATTTCTCAAGGGAAAACAATTTGCTACTACCAGAAGAGCACAACTCCTTCAAGTTTGCTGCTACTTGTTAGCACAAGGCTTTTTCTAGAAGGAAAGCGCTGCTGCTACTTACGGCCATAAATAAACAGGCGTACACAAAGTTATATTATTATTTTCCCTGAAAAAAAAATAATAAAAAGAAACCGGCAAGAGAATGCCGACTATCTAGCTTCTTGCATCTTTCTTTTCTTTTTTGGGGGGTTTTACATATTCTAATGGAATCATCATGCAAAATAGAAAAAATAAATAGTCTCTCTCTCCCCCTCTTGATACTTTTTTGTCCCCGCAAGTTGACCGTATGCATCTGGGAACAACGCTCGGCGGCGTCGTTTTGGTGGAGTCAGGGGAAAATGCAGGTTTGCATTTTCCAACCAAGTTACTTTTAATGACGACAGAATAATATACCTAGAGAGAGCATAACGGTACCTTAGTTTGTTACCACCACGCGGTGGATAGTGTGGTAGCTCAGTAGTTTCGGGAGTTGACACAGGAGAAAATATTGTGGATATCCTCGAGAGAGATAGACGATTAACGTCAAAAGTAGAAAAGAGCTATTGCTCGTGTGGGTTTTGTGTACTGCCACGTGGAAGGAAATAAGATAATTTTTTGTAATAGAAACTGTACAAGAGTATATGACATTTTGCACGACAGCAACCGTACCATGTATTTACATATAACCGTAGGATAGATTGGGCATGTGGGACTATAGGCTATCACGTTGTTGCGGACGGTCAAGATAAGCCTAGTTACTCATATAGTGTCATTTTTCATTAATTTTCCTTAAAAACGACGAGTCAATTTTTTCGACAAAAATTCCTGTTTCGTAGCCACAGTGTCATGTGAGTCATTTTATATACCAACGTGTTACTCGTGTCCTTTACGGATTACGAATCCAATCCAGATAAGACTAAAAAAATGTGTTGATCCTCCGTCCGCATTTTTTTTAACCTGTTCAAACAATGATAACAACAGCTACTTAACAGATTTAGAGCAGCAGCTAATTTGTTAGTCAACCCGAGATATTAGTCAAATAAGGGAGAACGAGAGAGCATTCACCTATATTTCCGTCGTGGTGTGTTGTGTGTACTACTAATTGTAGAGCATGACGAATAGGTAGTCTTCCTTGCAACCACCAAGTCCGGCTGTGTGTGAGTATATATCAATGTGTGTGTATGTGCCTTGCATGTTAGGGTGACTCACAAAAATAGGTGGTAAATTTGCCCTTATTTTTTCTATCTAAACTCTCTGTTTTTCAAGACTCGACCCAATTTATCCACCTCACCTTATACCCTACCACCACCACCACTATCATCATCATTATCGTCGTCGTGCAGCCTGTAATAAAATAAAACTCTCTTCTCTCCTTGTTTCCAAAATACGTGACCTGCGTCTCTATACCGCATTCTAGGCAAGTTTCCCGTCTCAAAAAAGGAATTCCCCAAAAAAAAACTTGCAAATCCCCGTCAATTCTGCGAGCTTTTTACGCAGCTCTCCCCAAATAACAGGAAGGAGGTCAATGTTCTCCTCCGTTTGTTACTGTTCTTTATTGCCATTTCCCCGTGGACGCACTCCCTTCCCTGAAATTAGTGGCAGAGTGGCAGTTACTCTTCGTAAACCTGTTTATACCTCCTTCTTCCACATACATCGCTCCTCTTGTTAATATCATCAGCAGCAGCCCTGGTACTGTTCTGTTTGTCCGTGTGCTGCTCTCTAATAATGTGCCGTGACATGGACCGACGTAATCGACAGAGGACGATTTAAAAGAAAATTGGCTTTTATTGTTCCTATTATTGTGTCGGGTTGACTGGTCCCAGGTGGGGCCCCAAAAAATATAATTTTCTTTTTCTCTTCCTTTCTTTTGAGACACTCTTCCTTCTGCTCCACTTCCAAATTACTTTCTTCTTCTGCTCTCAAGTTATTGTTTTTGCCACTCTTTTAATAACAAGTCTCCTGCCACTCCAAAAAGAAGGGAGCCACAGATTGCGATCCAAAAGGCGTAAAACGTTTTCGCAATATATAACAAGAAGGAAACGGTCATAATTACATTTTTTTGCCATTCCTCCATCTTCCGAAGAACATACCCGGAAGTTTTTACCGGATTGCGCGGAGCTAATAACGGGAACGTCTTTATGTGTTGTACATATCTCTAGTTTGTGTATATACAGCAGTGTATATAGTTATTATTATTATTATTATTATTATTTTATTATTATTACTATTATTATTATTATTTGTGTAGTAAAACTGTGTGTAGCGTCTGGTTTTTGGTGGAGTGTGCCTGTTTTGGTAGTTAGTTTCGCAAAAAAATAAAAAATAACTGGAGAGCGAGTAGACAACGGAAGGAATCGTGACCGAACTAGCAAATTGAGAACGTTAAAGGATACAAAGCGGATTTTGATCTTTCCCGGCGTTTTTTCCGGGATGATGCGAGATAATGAGAAGCTTTCTGTAATCCTTGTCAATGTACAGTTTTATTAGGTCATGGAAGATTAAGTGTAGTAGTAGTAGTTCTCCGGGGCCCCAGTGTAATTTTGCAACGATGTCGTCTCGTCGTATAAAATCTAGAGTAATTTTTGTAGATAAGTGTGTACTATATTTATAAGTGGGGGTGTAAATACAAAATAGGATAGCGAGTATAAAAAAAGGGAGAAAAAAGTAATCATAATCAATCAAGCTTAAAAAGTGATCGATTTCTGGAGAGGCTGTCGGTTATACTAAAGAGGTCCTTGATCCTGGCAAAGATTTTTGGGGTGTTTTGAAAGGAAAACAAATTGTCAGGAAAAAAAGGGAAGAGTAAATAAAGGACTGGATGTGTGGCGTTGAAAAAGCAAAGGGGAAAACATTTGGTAATTAAGTGCTATAGTTATAAATTACGGGGTGGCAGAATAAAGACAGGAGAGCAGTGCTATAGGAGGTTCTTTGAGGAGAAAAAAGTTATTTCGCTGTCGTCATTAATCTTGTTTTGACACCGTGTCACGTATCATTATCCGCCCAAGTGGGGGAAAACAAGAGAAAAAATGAAGGCCAGTTCCAGCCTCAGCTCAATTTTCGATCGATTAAAGTTTACCAATCCTATACGTGCCAGCTGCTTCCCGAACCACTCTTCCAGAGCCCGACGCTCCTACGGAAGTACGGAGGGAAGTGTAGGCGGTGGTGGGGACGATGTTCTCGGAGGAGGGGGAGGCGGTGGTACTCTCTTAATGGGAGGGAGAAAAGGCCGCCGGGAACCGCCACAACATGTAGACATGGTTGTGACGGATATGGGGGCAAATAAGACCCCACCTCCGGAACCACCAGAGCCAGTGTCCCCTTCGGTGTCAACTGCATCATCATCTTCGTCGTCCCTCAAGGATTCGCCACCTCTTGCCCCGAAAAAAGGGGAGGAGCGCCTTCAATCTTCCGCGGCTCCAAAGGACCCTAACAAAACCAGAATGTATTTCCCCAGCAGTTCTCTAAATGTTCGACGTCGCCCCAGCAAAAGTTTAAATGGGAGTGTCTGCGGGGAGACGAAAACTGGCTACAAGAAAGGAAGTCACGTGGCGTTTTCTTCCCTGCCCTCCTCCGCCAAAAAAACGGGGGGAAGAGGAACCCCCGCTAAAATGAGGTCGGCTTCCACAGGTGATGCGGTAGAAGATGTGAGGGATAATAATGGCGTCGTTCAGTTAGGCTATTACGACGACGACGGTTTTATTCGATCGGCCTTCAGGTGGGATATATTATTTCATTTCTATAAAAAAAAATCCCCTGCGTAATATCACCCCCATAAAATGCGCTTTTGTAAGTGGAAGGTGTCATTCCTAAAATGGTATTCAAGGTTACGCCTACGCCATGAAAGGATAAAGTAGAGCAAGCTTGTTAAAAGGTTTCCATGGAAAGGTCGTATGAGCTGTTGATCAGGAAAAATGGGACATAATTTTTTTCTTTCTTTCTGTGAGCAGGTCATTCCCAAAAAATGGGCTGTTATATACGTGTGCTTTTAGGCAGTAGACAAGATATACGACCAAGTTACGACGGTATTTCAGCCTTCGAAAGAGCCGTTCTCGATTTTATGTGTTTTCCCAATGAAAAGTTATTATTAGCGGTAAAAATTATGGAATGGCCTACTACCCGAGGAAATTGCGGGGAATAATGTATTATGCAAAGGGCGGAACGCAACACCACTGCACTTTTCCAATTGAAACCTCGAAATGAGCTGGGGGCTATATATGGGGTGTCCACGTAAATAGAACGGAAAATTTTGGAAGGTTTGTTTTGATATTGAAGCGGCGATCCTGTCACACGTGAGAAAAAAGGGGAAATTAAAATATTGCGCCGTTACGAGAATGGAATGACCTGTATTGCATTTTCTGTTTGCTTTTTCGCTCTTGGTTGACGAGCGAGTGACGAGGTTGGAATTTTTTATGGGGATTTTTAAGAAAAAAAATGTTCGCGTAAAATGTGCAAATGTGCAGCAAGCTATTATTACAAGGCATTTTTCATTCATTTTGCGCTAGCCCGTGTGATGACAGCAAAAGGGCCATTTTCTTTTGATAAAATGCCTGACGTTTGCTGCTGCTGGTCGAATCGTATTTTGTCACATGAGGATGATGTGCTACAATTGTCCTACTTTCCCCCGTTTTTCTAGGTTGCTTTCCTTTGTGGGTCGGTGTTTTTTTTTTCGGGGAGGTCGTTGTGATGATGAAACCGACCGTTACGTAATCCACCGCAGGGAACAAAGTGAGAGTACAATGGAAGTACAAAGAAGGTCGTTTGTCACTGGGAGAAAATATAATTCCTTCCATTTTCCATTTCCTACTGCGGGTTTCCTCTTTCATTTCGCCAATTGTTTTGTGTGTGTACCTTGGTTGAGTTCTCGCGAGTCCGCGGGGGAGTTTTGAAAAGAGAGGCTGTCATCTGTGACGGTATACACAGGAAGTGGTAAAACAGCACCATTTCCATTTAGAGATCTTTTGTGTACCCACGGCGCTTTTGATTGCTTTTGTGAGAGAAAAAAAACATTGGTGGAAATCCGTTTTTCGTGTCAAGGAGTCTTTTGAAAAAAAAATTTGAAAAGCTGGAGAAAGAGCAGTGGTGGACAGGAGAAATTTCAACATTTAATAAAAATGGTAATTTATATCTCTTCTTTTCTTCTTTTGTTTCAGGTCAAACAAGTACAACTATCTAGGTCAGAATTTTCACAGTCAATCCTCCTCGCATCATCAGAGCCTCATCACCAAAGTGAATCCGAACAAGACGCGCGCTACCATTGATTCCATACAACGCGGTCTAAAGGCTTGCATCTCTTCTGTTCGAGAGGAACTCGACTTGTGCTCGGGGGAAATTCAAAACCAGCAGGTGAGACCCACATTTTTTGTTTTTTTGTCGTTTCCCATAAATAAAATTCAACTCTGCAGAAAAAATGTAACGAAAACGCGATACACAACAACTTATCTATGATACAAAACATGAAACTCGTAAAAATGCTAACTACATTTCGCTCCTGCTTGGTTTCGGGTATGCAGTAAGGGGAATTATTGCTTTGGGGGAAAAATGTCATTTCTTCTTGTCGTCCTTCACGAGTTTCTCCTTTCTTCTTGGTTAAAAAAATACATTTTGCAATTTGTCTTGACATCATCGAATAATTGACTGACTGAATTTAATCTTTCTGAATTATCGCATATGTAAAAATTGATTTTTGTAGTAACGACGTCGTTGTTTGACGTATCATTTTATATTTTCAATGACAATGAAAATCCTCTAAAATCGATATCTTTATACTGCAAAAAAAAAATTTCGTCATTTACCCACATATGTCGTCTGATTTCTCGGAAAACTGCGAAATTGCGAAAATTCTCAGAAAAAGTTTGGTGGGGGTGCCCGTAGTATTTTTATAATGATGGGATGATGTTCCTTTTTTCTCGGAGAACAATAAAAGAACACACCACCGAGTTGTGTGTCTGTGTGAGTAAGCAAAAATAAAAATGTTTACAAAAACCCAAGTTATCATCATCAAAGGCTCGAGTCATATAGTCTTACAAAGTATTGATCGTTGATCTGAACACTACACACATATTTCAACATTGCACGTGTATACATAAATATCTTCAAGTATTATTATTATCATCATCATTATCTTCCGTATAGTTTCCCGACTGCAGAGATTTTTTTTGTTAAAATTGGAAAAAGTACCTCTCTCTTTCTTGTGAGGGGGTACATGTGCCTATATATCATAGACGTACACTCATACACACTTGAGAAAAAAAATCTCCCAATTTTCTCTGTTTAATGCTGCCGTAAGGTTTGCACACAGCAGTGGTCTGTGTGTGTACGCCACCCTGTTCCAAAATTGACCTTGATCTTTGCTTTTAGTCGGGACTTTTTTCTTCGCCTTTTTTCTCCCACTGGAAAAAAGAAGAGATTTTTTTTCTTCTGGCGAGACAATGAAAATTATACGGGTCCAATTTATTATTCCTTCGGAAAATAAGGAAGCGATGTAGCCCTTTAGGCGAGACATATATATTAGAAACCTGTCCGATTTAGCACACTTTTAGAATTCATCCATAAATTTATATTGTGCTGTTAACGGGCAGATAAGTTGAAAGATAAGACGAGGGGTATACATATAACTAATATAATATGTAAATTTTATACCATTTTTTATGACGACGACGCGGGAGAAAAAAAAGAGAAAAAAGATATTTTCTCTCTCTCTCTCTCCCGCAAAATGTGAAAAAAAATGTGAATTATAGTCGTATTTTTTTGCAAATGCGTCATTACGAAAAAATGTGGGCTCTTTTTTCTGTCATCCTTGGCGCAATTTGAATTTCTTTCCTCCTACCGCAGGCTACGTAGAACAAGCAAAAAACTAAAGTAAAAAACAAGTTTGTTGTTTTCCCGCCTCCCTCAGTCCTCTCTATGTCTCTTTAGAAAGAAGATGATAAGTACCCTTAAAAGCCTTCAAGGAGCCATTTTGTGTAAATATGTAGGGAGAGGGATGTAATAATGGTAGAAGTTGCCCGTTTTAATAAGAAGCCTCAAATAATAAAAGAGATGAGAATCGTCGGCCCATTAACAATTTTGTTAAAGCGAAAAAGTTTTGTGTTTGCGAGTGGGTAACAAGAGCCCCGCGTTTCTGAGGGCCACATCAGCAGGGGAATTTTAGCGGAAAGAAGCACACACACACATAGGCTCCCTCACACACAAACAACGGCGGTTTTAGTCGAAGAGACAACATGCAAGAGAATATGTTTTTTTTGCGAGAGAGAAAAAAAAGATAATAAAACGTCGCCGACAGAGACAAGCAGATATTAAGTTGGGCTGTGTCATATCCACTCAGTCATGCAGGACATTCTCCTTTTCATTCGGGGCTATCACGACCACCATTGTAGGTTGTCTATTTTGGGGAAGGATTTTTTCCAGGGCGAAAGTTAAGACAAGTTATATTGTTTGTGTAGGTACCTCTCTCTCTCGCGCTCTCTTTCGCTCTACCTCCTTTCCATTTATCTGCTACGATGACAGTCTTTGTGGGGTCTAATACATACATAAAAGTACATTATTACAAATTGTTAAAATTGCCTGGAAGGAGTTGTCCTTGAAAAATAACGTTGTCCTCCGCGTTCCCTCCCTGTTTTGTCTCTGCCGCTACCCGTGCGTCCCTTTTTCGTTTGGGGACCTTCCATTTCCTTCCACGAGCCAACCTGGCACAATAAAAATCACTTTGAAGAGGGAAAACTTTGAGAGTGGATAAATAATAGTTTATTGTAACAAGATCAACTTTTGCGAAAAGAGAATAACTTTCTTTTAGCTGGTGTTATCCATAAAAAGTTTTTCGGATGGCCCTGATGGGGTGTTTAGATGAAGTGGAAGGAAAAAAAGGACAATTTACGGGAGACCGTATTGGCATAGACGTTATTTTAACGAAAAAAGTGTACCGATTGTGTTCGGAAAGCGGTTTCAAGAACCTTGGCGGGCTTCCGTTTTCTCTCGAAAGAGAGTCAATTTTGCGAGGGCTTTTGTTTGTGAGCTTTTTTTTCGAGGACACAAAAAATGAGACATGGGGTTTGGTTCCTTTTTTTGTGGCGTTGTTACGGTTACACAGTTACGGTTACATCATATTATTACGCAAGGTTACATTTTTACGGGAATCTCTGGGATGTACCGAAGGTCTCTTTATGAAAGCTAAAAACTCCGAATTCCATTTTGTTAATTAGCCCCCATTGTTAGCTTTCTTTGGGTGTAATTAAGACGGTGAGGTAACGAGGATGAGGTAACCGAGAAAATATATAGGCGTCAGTTGGAACGGAAATTTCTTTAATTATCAAGACGATTTGTTATATTGTTGAGGCAGGTGTTCTTGTGATTACTTGAGTGGAAGTTGAAAAACGGAAAACTTTTCCTTTTATTATTGATTCGACGATTCTCCAAGTTTTCGCCAGAAAGGGGCATGGAGTCATTATCAGGTCGCATCATTTCATGGCATTCCACAATGCTATTCTTCAAACCCCGCAAAACTCTCTGTTTTAACTGGGGAGCAGTTCCAAGAGTGTCTGTGTGAAGACGTTGTCGTCATCGTCGCCACTTTCGTTTTTTAATCAAAAGTTTGTTCGTTGCGAATTTTACGGGCACCACTTTTGCCATTTTTTTTTTCGAAGAAAAAAATTTACTTTTTTTGTAAAAATGTGTTTCTCTCTGTCTATCTTTCTTTCGCAATTTTCATCGCATTCCTCTACTCCTCCTTCTGCGCTCTTTCTGTTACGTGTGTGTACATAGTCACAAGGACGGATTTACGACCTGGAAAAGGTAGCAAATCTAAACATGATCTTGTTCAAAATGTAAAAATATGTATGAATGCATGAATAAACGTAATTTATTTATTAACATAGAAGATACTATACTGCAAAGCTGTCTAGATAAAAAAATACGTGGTGAAAACGTAGAGTGGTCTTGTTATGAATATTTCACGCTTTTCCTTTTTAGCCACCTATACGTTCCATTACTTAAAAGAGCGCGGATGCATGCATAATACAACAGCACCAAGGAACCTCTCTATAACGGCTTCCCCACAAACGACATACTTATTTACATGTAGCCTGTTATACAAAATCACTATATAGTAGCATCTCTCTGTGAAAAATGAACGTATCTACTTTTTTTAAACGTTTTAAGTGGTTATGTTGAAAGTGCCGTTATATGGGTTTAGCCGTTATAGGGAGATTTTATTAAATATAGTACATTTCCTTCTTGCTACTGCTGTGCTGTATTAGCAACATATGCGTAAGTTGTTACCCCTTTTATTTGTACACCTGAACTTGACTTTGATGAAATGCCAAAATTGCAAACAGCCGCATGCAGCATGATGTCACCGCATGAAACAAACTACCTACATATATGTCCATGTACCTCTCTCTCTCTCTCTGTCTCTTTCCCAGGGTAAATTTTCCTGTTTTATTTTTTTTCCTTGGAATCCATTTCACCGGATTAATGAAGATTATTTCGTAAAAAGTACTACAAAGCTGTGTACCTGTCTGTCTGTCTCTCATAAGAAGCTTAATAACATCCAGCGCCTCTCACTCAACTCCACTCTTTTAAAATTCCCCTCAGGAATTAAATGTTTTCCGCCCTGTAAAAGCTGCTAACAAGCTTTTTCCCTTCTTCCGATTGTTCTTAACCTTGCAACCTCGCCTACACACACACTCGCTATATCAGCACGTTTCCCCGCACACGTGTGGTCCTGCAAAAAAGGACGTGCCTCGTATTTATTGCGGGTCTCTCTCTCAAAATATATTTCCGCTTCAGATTCCAGTTAATGTCATAAATATACACTCACTTACACATACACACACTTCACTTGCTCTGGACAGGAGAAAGCCCACACATGGAGAAAGTCACTTTTCCAAAGTCACAGTGACCTTGATGTGTCCACCAAGTTATTACCCGTCCATTTTCTCTCTCTCTCTCTCTCTGTATTCCTCTCTGACACATTATTTATTTCAATATAATAAAGTCCGTTTTTACCACCCTTGTTTTCCAACACAAGCTGTCAGGAGTAATACCCACACACACATACATATAAAGTCACAAGTATTTTCCCCAAATCAAGTTTCGTAGGCTTGACACCCTCGTAAAACTTGTTAGACAGCAGCAGCGGGAGAATCAGCAGCATCCTTTATTACCTTTTCACGGAGCTCCTACAACGGTGTTGATGCTGTTGGCTGTGATGAATATGTAGACTTTTTTTGAGAATCCCTTGACACACACGCCATGATACCGAATAATTTTGATATGCCATCATCCTTCAACATGTTTACTAAAAGTCTCGGGAAAAAAGGGGAGAATAAATTGTGTTTGGCAGTAGCCGTCTACGATTTTTGACGGTCGTTTTTTTTTGTTCTCAGCATCTCTAAAAGTATCCAAAGTACCTCTCTACCCATTTTTCTTACTTTGCTTTCACCCTCAAACTTTCTCCAGTTATTTTCCTATTTTACACAGAAAATGGAAAAGTTTTTTTTTCTTTGGAAAATTTTATAGAGCAGCTGTGTAATACTTTTCGCACGACTTGCCTTAGTAATAATGATACCTTATGGGGAATTTATCAACGTCACTGTTTGCTCAGCTTGTTCTTCCCTGCTTTCTCATTAAGAAGATCAAACACTGTTTTCCTCTTTTCTCCCTTTGTTACTTTACCTCGCTCATTTCTGTAGAAAAAACAAGAGCGCATGCTGTGCAGTAATTTGGACTTGATTGCGTTAGCTCTTCTTTACTTTTGTTGTTTAGTGGGCACGTATGTTTCACACGTTGACTGTAGAAGTTCACAGCATGAGCGTATATGCACGTAATTTTCCAGAGAAAGGCAGCCAGTCTGTGAGTAAAAGTCTCATGATTTTAGTTTTGTTGACGTAAATGTAAAATATTGTGAAAAATAGTCAGCCATGGTCGGCGGAACCGGAGGGGGGCAAAGGGGTCGAGGGAAAAATATTCCGGGAATAAAATAAAAAGTGAAACATTGTAAGAGAAAATATTTCCTGTGAATTTGTTTTTTCGTTAAACCACCCCCGCCCCCCTCTGTTCCGAGGACCATGAAGAAAGTTTTAAGAGGGTAAAAAGTATGCACTATATGCACTGCACGTTAGGATATACTGTATTTTTTCTTAATGTATTGCAGGACATGTCTAGAATAATATTTTGAAAATTCTTTTAAAAAAATGAAATATGGTCAAGGGGACTTCTGTATAATAATTTTTTGTTACTGCTCGTTTGACAACAGCATTCAAAAACGTTACATTTGCAACTGAAGACGTTGGAGTATCAGCAAAGTCGCCTGGACAACTTGCAAGAGCAGTATGAGCTTCAGCAAAAACTGCGAGAGGGGGTCCGCAACATGGCGTACGCGTACACCCTGAGCAACGGGAAGGAAAGGGACATTGCGTTGGCAAATGTGAAAGCGGGTTTTAAGGAATGCACGGAAATACTGGGGACTTTGGAGTCACAAGTGCAGGAGTTCCTGGGGGGTTTTCATTTGACGATGAAAGGTACTGCCGGATTATACTGGGGAAAGGAAGAGATATTAATAGGGTGTATGGGGCATAAATTATGAGAGTTTTTTGTACACTTTTTTCTTTAGGCATCCAAGGATTTGCCCGACTGTGTCCGGGTGACACGTACGAAATCACCCTGAAACACGGTAGCCAAAAATGGAAGACCCGCGCCAAAACCGCCAAGGATGGCTCCCAAAACTGGGATTTTCCGGAAGCCCGCCTAACCGCCCTTCTGGGAGAGGATCTGTACATCAAAGCAGCGGAAGTGAAAACTCTCGGCAAGCAGATCCTCCTGGGCAACAAGTTTTGTGAGATTGGCGAGCTCTTTGCTGCCCACTCACAACTGATGACGGTGAACCTGAATCCCAGTGGGAGCCTGAAGCTGAACATCATTGTCCAGTGGGATCCCCTGGCGCAATTTTATGAGGAGATGAATTCCCCCTCCCGGAAACGGCGGATGATAAGCCCCTCTTTGAGGAAGCATGACTACAGTGGCGGCAGCAGCACCACAACCAGTGCCAGTAGCAACAGTAATCTTAGCAGTTCCAGTGCAAATAGCAGCGTCACTCCGGCCAGTGCCACGAGTCAGATGATCACAAAATGGACAAAGATGCGGGCCGAGCTGGAGCCAGAAATAGAGAATTTGAAGGAAAGTATTCACAAGTTGGCCGGGATTCTCAATGACGAGATCCAAGGTCAGTATCCTGAGTTGGAGGCGACCGAGGTTAATGTCGCCGCACTTAAGAGACTGGCGCTCCAGGTGGGTATATTCCTTCCTTTTGTAAATACATATGTATGATATTGCCATCTGTCATACAAAAACCGACCTTCCAAATGATTTTACGAGTACCTTGGCCTACTTTGTCCTCTCCAGTGATTCCTTTCCCCAAAAACATGATTTTCCTCTTTTTGTCCTCTCTCTCTCTCTCTCTCTCTCTCTCTCTCTCTGTCTCTTGCAATAACAGCGTGTATTGTACGTTATGCTTTTACCCGCACGAGGGGATTTTGTGGCTTGGCGTAAATTGTCCATTGACCTTGCACTCTATTAACTATATCGTTCGTATAAGTGGTCTTTGTAACCTTTTAAAAAACGCTCTTGTGTTGTTATCGTCTCCATTATTACTGGGATGTTGAATGTCGTTTTTTTGTTTGTATATTGTTTTTTCTGTATGGTCGCGTCCTTTTGCGTGGGCGATGCGTAAAACTCGTCGTGTTTTCTGGGGGAATCCTGTGATGTGACCTAATTGTCGGGGGGATAAATTGAATGTCTCTGCTATCCTGCTCTCTCTCTGCTGCTGTGTTGGGGGTGAAGGAGTACGGTGGTGGTAGTGGCTACAAACCGGACAAGTATAAAAGCACCAGCAGTCTCAACATTGAGTCTGCTCTGGAATGCTTTGATTTCCTTGATACCTGTGATGTCACCTACTCCCCGCCACCCGTTCAAAGGGTGCCTCAACATCATCCTCTTGTTCATCGACATTCCATTGGGATTGTGAGTCGTTGTCTCTCTGTCTACAAAATGCGTCATGTTCCCCCATTTCCGGGATGTTTCCCTCTTTAAATTATTTGTATTTTTACTTGTATTTTTTTCTGTAGAATGGCGTTGGGGAGTTTGACACTAAAACAACAACAGACTCTGGGATATCTTCGCTCAACTCCAGAAGCCCTTCCCCAGATGTCACCTTTGTGACCGGCAGTGAAACCCTGGATTTGGCGCTGTACACCCACATACAAATTTGTCTCAAGCTGGTCAACGTAAGTAAAAAAAATCAACGTAGAGGTAACGGCAGCTCCACCACCAGAAGGAAATATTGATCGTATTTTTTGTTTTCCTTCAGAATCTCGGAGCATTTGGTCCGCTCAAGTGGAGGGAGCGGGATGCCATTAACAAGCTCCAACAACAAGGAATCATTCTCGGTAACGTCCTCAACAGGATTAACAAGATGGATGAGCACATCTACGAACTAGACGGGCTCCCCTTTATCCAGGTAGACAGATACACACGAAAAAGAGGGAAAGTAAGTTTGATGAGAAAACGTGATTAAAATTGAATGACACATTTGTAGAAACTGTGGAGATGCATCACAGAGAACAAAACGTGTCTCTGTACCACCGCCGACCAGGCAGCTTACGGGTTGGAAAAGGAAATCAGGAAATGTTTCACCGCTCCTGGGGGAGAAGAGGAGCAGGAGGAGGGGGAGGAGGCTGGACAAGGAGAACAATCTTCTCCCAACTTGGCAAAGAGTCTTGTAATGCAAATCATGGATGAGTCTCGTTTCCGGAGAAGTTCCATCGTGACCGTGTTCCAGTTTATTCGATTTCTCCGCCCGTATGAAACCTCTTTCAAACGACTGGTGGATGACGTGGCGGAAGAAGGTAAAAAAATTAGAGGGATTCCGGGAGATTGGAGGAGAGAGTTTTTTTCTGGAGGAAATTTCTTCCATTACTACTTTTTTGGTGGTGGGGGAAATGAATAAAATAGCAGGTGGGATGGATGCTTACCCGTTTGTGTGTTGATTTCCCTGTAGAGCTCACAATTCACCGACTGAGCAACATTGTCAATCTGGACGAAACATTAAAGGATTTACGACAGAGCGGGAGTGTACCGCCCAAATCCGCTTTTGTGCATCTGGTGCGGCTCTTGGTGAATGACAACTTTGAAACGAGGGAAGCCGTCGGTCAGTATTTCGAGGATATTGCTTGCACCCGCAGAAGATCGGTAAGAAGGATAGAAAATGGAAGCGAGATTAATGGGAAAAATTACTTGTGCCTGGATGACAATTTCCCATTATTTTCCTCCAGAGCGTCATTTCCCGGGAAATTAATGCTTTTTATCTCGCTTTTCTGCAGATCATTCAAAATTGTGTGGAAATGCTGGAATCGGATGCCCCTGTAGATAGGCACTCAGCAGTGATCCTGCTTACTATGCTAAACTCCACAGAAACGTTGGATGCTGTTGCCTACCTGGCGCAAACGGACTCGGACGCTCACGTGCGGGAAGTAGCCAGACAAATGTTGCTTCGGCAAAAGGAAGGAAATATGATGCTGGAACAGTTGACCCTGAGCACAAACGGGTTCCAAGGGCTGCTAGCAGCTTGCTAGTGTTCCACGTAGAGAAACCCGGACAAAAAATCAGCGACGAACAAATTTCGTCGGGAAAAAATTTAAATTTCAACAAAGTATCTACCTTTAAGTGTATTTGAACGTAGTGCGTGCGTACGTATGTATTATATGTGTGTATGCATATTATCTGTATTTGTAACTGTACAATCCCTTTCCCTTTGCCCTTCCCCCTCCTCCTCCCCCGCTTGAAGAAAAGAAAAAAGATTACGTGTCTTTAGAGACTGGGCGTATATATGTATACTGTAAGGGGCGGTTGCGGTGAGAAACACCACACAAATGTATATTGAAAAAAATGGTGTCAGCGCCTTGCAAAAACTGATGATGTAACTACCTGACTGACCAAAACCTAATAAATGCTGACCTGAATCTTGATAAAAAGAAAAAAAAGTAGGAAAGCCAAAGAGAAACTTGCGGCCATGATACCTGCAATAGAAATGAAAAATAAAATGTGTGTTGTAGTAAAACAATTTAAAATACTCATTATTGCAAGGCAAAATAAGTATGCAATTTGTGTGATTTGTACTATTAAAATGATATGCTGATGCGGAAGAAAGAGGCAAAAAAATAAGCTTGCTTGTTTATTAGAGAATAAATAAATTAAAATAAACTTATCTATGTGCTGAAAAGAAAAATCATTAATTTGGTCGTTTTCCTTTTGTTTTTCTTCTGGTGGGTCGGTTTTTTAAAATGATTTTTGCATATCGTGTAAAATTTATAAATTTAAATGACAAACAAAATATTAAGGACACCTTCACACATGCATTATGATGATAAACTATCGTGTAGGTCTGCGGTGCTATTTCAATGCCGTTCATTGTTTTTTCTTGTTTTGTTCTTGACGATAAACAGAAGCAGGTTAAACTGTAGGACCGATACGATGTAGGAGCAAGAGAGTAAGCGATGTATATAAATATTTGCAATATAATATATATTATGGTTCCTCAAGAATTATCCAATATATTTTGAACAGTTCTTCAGGGTTAAGCGAAATTAATAAGCAAAAATTTTACAAAAATTTTTTTCCATTAACATAAACACTAATCCGTGACACTATGCCACGAATGCTACCTAGTTTTTAGCGGTATAAAATATCCCGTCTATAATCTTGCTCTATAAACGTTGTTTTCTTATCATGGTTCACTGCACTGTATGATATTGAAATCATCATGTATTTAACCCTGTCCGTCTGTCTGTCCATACTAATTGAAGTGTATTGTCATCATCCGATCCATCACGATAAGTCATGAACGGAAATGAATTTTAAAACTATGGTGTTTTGCATCGATTGCTGTTGTTAATGAGTTCACAAATTTACCCGAAGCAAATGAAATTTAAAAATACACATGTATCATATACAGGTTGTATCATAATAAGCAGTATGTCAACTCCTCATCTGACACTGGCAGGTACTGGGTCACACAACACACTGTACCATTCCAAATGTTAAAACCGTTAAAAATGCTCCAATTCTACAACGCTTACAAACGGTTTATTTCAGCTCATGTTCCCCGTCTGAACGGAATAGGTAACCTTGATAGTATCGACTATCGATCTAACCTTTTGAAACGTTCAACGCTGTTGGTGTTTGGAATGTAGCAACCAACGATAAAACACCCTGGATTATAATAACTCTCAACCAACCAACCAACAAGTGTGAAGCTTTCAAAGCGC
>JAHZNE010006817.1:0-19198 GCA_027744055.1 Callyntrura sp. NNG-2020
TTTTCAAATCATGGTTTTTACGAACCGATCATTTTACTGAGGATCAAACATCAGTTGCTGTTGCTGCATCGTTTCCATGCCACAGCACAGCTACATCCGTTGGCGTCTGCTTTGTCCAGGGAAAATGCACATTAGTCAAAGACCAAGCCCAACTCCACATGCGATTTGCAACAAGCGTCGGCCAGTAGCCAGTGGGCACCGGTAAGACGCTTATTTATCTATTTTTATTATGTAACCTTTATGACGAAATGGGTGGGGGATCTGTTGATTACGTTAGACATATGCAGGAATTTTCAAGAAATATAGTAGTAAATAACAGGGTTATAAAGAAAATGGTTAACTTTTTTTTATTCTTGCTGTATTTCATATTTCACGTACAACCCACGCTTCTTCCAATATCTACACCATCTGTAGATAAATAGAGATAAACACAAAAGGACTGTAATTACTCCAAATATTACCAAACTCGTTAAACCTAGACGCAATATTAATTCTTTGATAAATTCCTCCTCCAACTCGGTAATTCAATGAGATGGACGAGCAGGAGCAGATGGAGTATCGGCTCCTGGTAGTCCTGGTGCGCCGTTAGCATCATGTTTTGCCGTCTTAGCGACTTGAAGTATGTCAAAATCTGCCACGCTTTCTTCCGCCAGAGTCGAAGTAGATGCCACCAAGTCATCCACCATCTTTATAGTACTATTAGCAAACCAATGCTCAAACAGGGCAGCATTTGGTAAAATCTTGACAATGCTGTCCTCTTCATCAGGGTCCGTCAACACAATCTTGGCAAGCTCGGGTTTTTTACTCATGATTTTCATAAATTCACGCAGTTCCTCGAGAGGAATCACTCCCAAGAGAGGGGTCACGAAGCTAACGGCTTGCTCAATCACGATTCCGCCAATTAAATCGTAAAAAGGACTGGTCACAAAGTCGTGAATTTTCTGCTTCCCATGTTGAAGAACGTTCCGAACATCGGTGAGGTCTTGTGGAGACTACCATGTAAATAATATAATAACCGGTCAATGCCATTTAAAATATTTTGTGTTTTCGTGTTCGTGGAACTACACCACACTTACAGCCGTAACATTGCCTCGAACTCTGCCAGCAGCTCGCTCGAACCAGTGCACCAAGTCAGGATATTTTTGTTCCAAAGTTTCTTTGTTGATTGAAACGTCCTGTAATATTTAATTTTGCAATGATCAAAAAATAAATCCTTAACCAATATCCAAGATATTTACGTATTTTTATTTATTTTTATAAAATTTTTATACCGCTTTGGTTGAAACTGAACCTAACGTTGAATTAACAATTAGTAGAACTAACACAAGTGTCAGCATATTGAAGCCGTACGTTAACTACGAGATTTAACTATACGCGTTTGTAGTAGACTTTAGTTCCACAGCAGCAGTGATTAAGTCAATGATCGAACACAGTCAGTCTGAAGTGAGGCTACTACTCTAAGGACGAGACATTTGAGAAGTGCTTCTTTTAAAAACTTCCACATTTCATTAGAACATCCAAACGCATTTTATCGTGAGTCACGATAACTGTCTTAATGAGGCCTAATGATGTTCTAATCTGTTATGACACAATCTGCATGCAAGTACTAACCAGGAATAAAATATTGATAAACTGTAATCAGTGCATCAAAATAAGGAAAAGCACTTACTTAGTAATTTAATTATGGCAAGTTTAAAAATGTTACGTTGTTAGTCATCAAACAGTGTCATGCGCTTAACACTGGTATGGAACATGCGGAATGCGTGTGTGGACTAATTGATGAAGACGAAGACAACATTTAAATTTGATGACTCACAAGGTAGTTGACTGAACGAAATTTACCTGCAACCTTTTGAGGAATCATTTTCGGTGTGTAGTGCTGCGTTGCATTACATGTATCGTATCGGTAACATAACGGCAAGTCATTGAAATAGTACAAAGAAATGTTTGGTAATAAAGACATGTGGCGTGGCCATGTAGCATCGATCATTCAGATTCCGAGAGTTGGAGTAAAGGACAGACTATTATATTCATCTTGAAAAATTAATTATTTTTTTACAATGTGTAAGTTGGCAATAATAATTCTTATTTACAAGTCGTTCCAGCTCTGATAATAGTTTGGACATCGCATCTCATGAATACTATGAAGTAATGAAGTATGGAATTAAACACCAAACATATTTACCAATTTAAATAAATATGAGTGCCGAGTAGTATGACTGTATGACAACTAACAACCGCAAGATACAAAGAAACTGCACTCCAAATAGCACAATTGAAAAAGTAACGGAAGATGATAACTACAAGAAAATGTTCATCAGCTACCGAACTATTCATAGAAATTATTGTGGTTTCCTGTTGAGTTTAAACCACTTCGGATTTTCCATTTTCCATGTAACTTATTCAACTGATTTGCGATTGATGGCATTGTTAACGTTTAAGTTTATGATAGAGGATCTTCATAATATTTTGGTTCTGAAATCTGAATGCCCTACGTTTTAATTACTTGTGTTTGATTGAACTCTTGCCAACGTGTGAAATAAATTTGATCCAATCGGGCATGGGCATATTGTGAATATTCGTGTAATTTTATTTTCGATTTCAGACCAAGCGTAATGTGTCACATATTATTTTCATGTTCCTTCCTGATTTAGTGCTTAGGTTTCAATTTTCAGAAGTTGCGTATAGTTGACCGCTTTGGATATAAAGTGAACACGGGAGCGATAACGCTGTTGTCGTGAAGAATGGTGGTCCCCTTGTGCTGCAATGCTTCGTCGTGGAACGCTATATATCCTTGTCATCCGTCACACTTTAAGAAAAAAATGCGTAAGCCTGTTTAATATCTTGAATCGTTTTAATCCTTCCATGTATTATTCCCCCATTTCCATTGCACAGTAGTAAGCGAGAGTTGTTGAATCGATGTGGTAGCATGACTTTATAGCCCTATTGCAATTTAACAAACAAGTTTGACCAATAATTATCAAGGCTAACTCAAGCAAGCAACATTGGATATTCCAGGATATTCGTACCTTGCACTTTTATGCGGTGTTATTACTATCACATACCTTTTACCTGTTGCGCATTACAACAGCAAGAAGCGCTGTAATACACTTACAATTTATAAATGGCCATGAATTTTGCATCGCACATTCCAGTTTTTAGTTTTCTTTGTACATAACATTAAACACTACGTCCCACAACAAGCAAGAGTATCAGTATAAAATTGCATACTTCAAACTGACAGGTACACGAGGGGCAAACCGTATGTTATTTCTGCATTGCATGATCTAAGCATTAAAGACTTCATCAATGCAAAGCCACGAATGACTATCTTTCTGAGAGTTGGCTGGGTTCACTTGTTTTGTTAAACATGGAACGAGCAAACTTGAGTTTATCGGCATTTTCTGATTTTTTCCCATCGTGAGTAAAGATAGGCTTTTGTTATATCTTCGGTTGCCAGTGAAGCACTGACTACCATTGTCATTTAAACTTATACCCAGCTTCAATGCGTTTGGACACAATAATATATGGGTTTTGGTGCTCACCTGTGCTGGAGAGCAGATATCACTGTGTAATGCACTCCTTATCGCAGTGTCAAGTGCAAATGTCTGAGAGTGTGCATATAGTGTAAATTAAAGTGTACAATTTTTAATTATTGGGTAACTTGCTGGTGAATAGTAGCCAGCAAATATTTTGGATTCACAACACCAGTTAACATAGCATTTAAATATGGAAGAAACGGTTACAACAATATTACAGATCCTGTTTCAAAAGAGTGTTATTTTGGCGTTGGCGGTGGTAATTAGCAGTTATTTCCTCTTGAGACGGAATCCCCGGGTGAAATTTTACTTGGATGGGTTACCCGGTCCAACAGCGTTGCCGGTATTAGGCAACTCGTTGGAGTTCTTACGACCTCACAATGGTATACCCTACAAATATTTTTAAAACTCCCTGGAAAAGTTGACGTGCATCTCCATTACATGTCAGGGTGCTTCTTGCAATTACAGAAATTATTCCAATAGTTGATGGTTGGTTTAAACAGTATGGAACGACTCTTCGGTTTTGGATAGGGAATCTGATACCTTATGTCCTCACGTGTGACGTGCATGTTATCGAGGTAACTGTATTACACATTAAGAAATGTGCAATAATATCCTCAGGTTTTACTTGATCAAAAAATGATTTTTTTGTTTGTATGAATTTTTCACTTTTAGAAAATAGTTACGAGTCAAATCGAAAAGGGGAAGTATGATTACAGTTTATTTAACGACTGGTTGGGTACCGGGCTATTAACTGCACCTGGTAAATAAGTAACACACATGCACATGTACATAAATAGACAGCAATCTAATCTGCCTCTGTCTTAAGTAACGTATAAATATAATACATTTGATTGAATTGCTTTGATTTAAGTGAAAAAATGGACTGTCAGAAGGAAAATGTTAACTCCAAGTTTTCATTTTAAAATCTTGGAAGACTTTGTGCCAATCTTTAATGAACAGGCGTCAGTTTTTCTGGACTGTTTGAAACGTGATAAACTCGATACAAAAGGCGAGGTTTTCGATATGTACCCGTACATTACAAAATGCACTTTGGATATCATTTGTGGTATGTGCATGCGTTTCATTAAAACCGAATTTTGTGCATGTATTGCTTAAACATCTTTTTCTTTGTGAGTAATTATTGAGTTGGTGTGTTGAATATAAATTGTAGAAACTGCAATGGGGAAAAAGATTAACGCCCAGACAAGCAAAACGAATAAAGTGTACATTGACGCTGTGAATGGGTATGTTAATGTACTTGGTGATGATACATCGCGGTAAATTGCCGACATCTTGAATTTTTATTTTTGTTTAGAATGTGTGCTTTGATACTTGATAAAATCGTGAAGCCTTGGCTTCGTGTACCTTTTATATACCATCTCCATCCCATTTCCAGAAATGAGAAAAAGTATCTCTCGATCCTGCGAGAATTTACGGAAAAGGTAACAACTTCAATGAAATTGAACAACGGTTTTCTTTATACTTCATGAGCATGAGCAGGTTCTGACATTGCTCTGTTTTTAAATATTATGGTCAGGTTATCAGAGACCGACGAGCCGAAAGAAAGTCTGCAAAAAACGTAGACGTAAGCGTCCCAAATGGCAGTAAATTATCAGAAGAAAATAACTTGGGAGTTTACGGTATTTTAAAAATAAAATTACTTAGGTATGATGACATGAAGATAATTGTCAGAAAGTAATTCCGTTCAAATGTAGGATTTTAAGAATATATAATTTTATGACTAGTCAACTCGATTTTAAATGGGTGTCGTCACCACATTTTCAATTTGTTATTTCAAAACATCAAGGGACATGATACAACAAGTGCCAACCTGGGGTTTTCCGTTCTGCTTCTTGCGATGCATCCAGAATGCCAGGTTGTAAACTATTATTACGCTAATAGTATTCTTTGTGTAGTCTTGTACGTCTCTAATGAAATAAAATTACTAATTTGATTTTACAGAGGCTAGTTCAAAAAGAGCTGGATGAAGTTTTTGAAGATGATCCTAAAAGGGACGTGACTTCCTTGGATATCACGAAAATGAAGTATCTGGAATGTGTCGTAAAAGAAAGCCTTCGGTTGTTTCCAAGCGTGCCATTTGTGATGAGGCAAATGCTTGATGACATTTCCATAGGTAACCACTCTTTCGCGAACGAACCACATACTAATTAATTGTGAAGAATATAAATAATTTGTGCTGTGATGTGGAGATACTGGGGCGAATTGGTGTTGTTGCTATTGTAATAGAAGAGATTTGACATTTCGTTCTTCATATATACGTAGGAATGTGTGAACTTTAATGTAGTGTTCTAAATAAGCATAATGACTCTCACTGACAAATCGTTGCATGCTTTCTATGTTTTAATATAGAAAAATGTACACACTATTACGTATGCTAAATAATTAAATTTTACCCGACTGACACATACATGATGAAACAAGCAACATTTGTCGCAGTCGTATTAGACCTTTACTTTCAAGTTCACCACACAAACATCAGTCCACCAGCACATCTCAATGTGGTCTTAATTTATTATGTAAATTCCTCTTTACCTTTATATCATTACCTATATAGGTGATGGTAAAGTCATACCGAAAGGCGCTACTGTGATGATCAGTATATTCTTTACTCAACGTCTCCCACAACACTTCCCCGAGCCGGAAAAATTCATTCCCGAGCGATTTTCATCAGACGTTCAGCCAACAGAAAAACGCCATCCTTTTGCCTACATGCCATTCTCCGCAGGTTCGTATGAAAATAATAGTAATTTCCATACAACACATTCATGCATACTTCATATTGTACTACATGGGAAATGTTTTCTGCTACTGCTGTATGGTATTTTATGTTAAAACGTTTGCTCACTACGAGACTTCGTTAAGTATGACATTTAATTTTGAGACTTGAACACGGTGTACAACAGTACACCGACGTTTAATATTGGGGCCTTTGGAGTTGTTACCATTGATGCAGTGTTGTTGATGATGACTTTGAGACGTTTTTGACGCTACCAAGATCTTTCATAGTGAAATATATAAACTCTTGCTGTTGTGACATTTGGTGATGGCACCGTTCCTACTTGGCAGTTCTATTTTTGTAATGGCGATCTTTGCTTTTGGGTCCTTTGATAATTGAATATTGGCAGTGTGGAAGTTTTATCGTGGTGACTTTTGTTACCCCGCAGGTTCAAGGAATTGTATCGGACAAAAATTTGCTCTCATGGAGGAGAAGATAATACTTGCAAAGCTTTTTAGAGAGTACACTGTTGAAACGGATGAGACAATGGAAACCTTAAGACCTGTGCCGGATGTTGTGCTTCGATGCGAAAATGCAATTCATGTTAGGCTGCGAAAACGTAAATAAAAAACCAATTTACTCTACAATGCTTTAAAGTTGTTTTTGCTTCTTGCACAATGACATTCCATAAAACAGACTGTGATCGGAGTTAATGTTAAATAAGAAAATGACTCAAGAAATAAATTCTACTATTTATATTATGATAATATGCTGCAATTGTACTAGTTATGACCATGTCAAGAAATCCAGAAAAATAAATATAAACACAAACGCACGTTTTTTTAGAGATTTCCAGTATTTTATTAAATAGACATCTCTCATCGTTTTCAGCTTTTTTCTCTTATTAAGAACACATCTGTACGACAAATACGCAATATATTTTACATGCACAATATTTAATAAGTGATTACACATTATTATTTTTGCTAACTGCTGTTATTATTAATAGTAAATATAGAATATTTAGTCTTAGTAGTATACTTAAAATGTACAATTTCATATCATACACCAGTTTTACATCCAACATGATACACCACACCGCAAACCGCAAAACGAGCTTCACTGCTATATACACACTCACACAAACAACTACACGCACAGTCACGATCGGGAAAATTGCATGAACTTTTTTCTTCCTTAAAGTAATTAGTAAGACTATTATGTACTCCAGTGGAATTATTTGAGTTAGGGAGGGAGATTAAGAGTTTAATGGGAAGAAAGAAGCGACAAACAGCATTGCCGTTACATTATCATGCTGCAACAAACTTCTTTGGAGGAAATGGGACAAAGGATGTTTTTGGATAAGGATAAATGACTTCCTTGTACAGTTGTACATACATAACGAGCTACTTACTAAATGCAACACAATAATGCATTTAATGCATATATAGATATAATATATATTTGTTCCACAACACACACACCCTCACACTCGTCACAAATCATCACACTTTGCAATTACATGGCTAACTGCTACGCTAGACGAAATTCTGCATCTAAATTCTAATGGCAAAATGTTTTGTACATCTCAAATAGTGATATAACTAGACTCTATATTTAGATGACACTGCGAATAGTATATATGTGTATATACGTATATGAATGGACAAACTACCAGTCTACTGATACAATAGCCTACATTCTAAATACTAAACGTATTCAAGAGAATGTAAAGTACACCTTATTTAAGTAGTAATGTATGGTATGGCAGAGGTGGAGGCAGGGATAAATTGTTTAAGTAGATAATTAGGTTCAAATAATTTCTGTTTCGTTTTTTTTTAGAAAAATGTTTTTGTTCAACGATTAAATGGTAAAACAAGCGCTGGAGATGGAAGGTGGGTCTCTTTTTAAAAATTAGGAATCACAGTAGCAAGTACACAATATTCATTAATTAGCAGAATTATAGTTATCTATTCTGGAATATTACCGTTTCTCTATTAATCTACACTAGTAGTATGGGTATACATTTTCATATTAAAAATTCCGTTTCAAAAGTTACTAGACATTTTTTGTTCCTATTTCTTTCGCCTTTTACGCAGTAATCCGATTTTTCGTAAAACAGTGAAGTGGTTAAAAATTTGCTTGTATTTAATGTAGAAGTACAGTAATATGGCTCGTTCTGTTAAGTTCACGGCTATATAATAGAATAGACTACCTTAACTAACTACTTACACAAATTATTTATATCTATCCACGACAGTCAACACAACCATACTTCAAAATACTTGTGTGATACAACATGTTTATTAACATTTGGATAGATACATAAAGACGCATACCGACATTTACATATATAGAGTTAGTCAGGTGTGTCCCAGTCACATATCATTTGATTCAAAGATTAAAGACGTTACTGCTGAGGAAATCCATGTACTGTCATATTCTTGAAAAAAGAAACCGTTTTAATCCCATTTACAATATTCATCAAGTAGATTTTCTATTGTTTTAAAATGTTCATGGATTCTGCCCCAATAACTGCCTAACTTATCTTCTGCAGATAATCTACTTACGTAAAGTACAAAATTTAAGAATAACTCTACTTTCCTGCTTATACTTATACCTACCTATAGTACCTATCTAGATAAATATCAGCTTATCATATTTTGGGAAATCACTATAAATGGAAAAATAGAAAAAATATCTCTACGCTTAAAATGTTCTAACCTACTGAACAAAAAACAGAACAGCTACTTTTGCTTTTTTGGTTTCGAGAATAAAATTGGTTAACTTTTTGAAGGTCGTTGTGTGAGAATACTTTTCAGAGATAGAGAGACGTTCAGAAAAAAATGAAAAATGAATCATAGCTTGAATTGGAATATATACATAATGCATTAAGGATTTTCTCACAGTTGGGTGTAGTTCTTGTTTCAGGGTAAATTAAGTAGAGTCAATAATAATGAATCAGGTATTTTTCTCCTGCAACTTTCCAGGAATAAATTACTAATTTTCTTTCTAAATTTTACTGTTTTTACACCCTACAACTTTGTTAATGTATACATTTTTGGTAATTTATCTATATGATACCAATAGCTGTAGTTTTTTTACACTGTGTCCACACACCACATTTCAATACAAAATCTTTCCTTACTGTGAGATCCTTCTGTGATCAACGATTCATCAATAATTAATCTATTTAGTTATATTATATTACACACGAGGAATAGCGATAATAGTATACGTGTGATATATGTATAAGAATACACCGGAAAGATTTACAAAGAGCTACACCTACCTACTTAACTTGCGACGCACGTCTGGATATATATAAACTTTTCACAAACTCATTTTCCATACAAAAATAACAAAAACTCTAGAGAGAAAGAAGCAGTTAAATAATAATTAGAAAACAAACAGGAAAACAATTTAGCTCGCACCATTAATTTTTTTTAGTAAATTAAGAAATCCCATCGACAGAACACTCGATTCATTCACGCTCCTATGTAAACAACACCTAATATGACCCTATCTAACCACACACGTCCTTTACTATATATATACAAGAACGTATTTATATTTACATATATTAAATGTATATAAATATGTACAAACTAAATAATATAAAAAAAGACTGTCATATACAGCAGTACAAAAAAACAACAAAACTCTACATAAATATCATAATATTTAAAAATTCTCAACACAACACATTGAGCACATTATCAGGGGGATACCAAAATCCACAGTGTTATTAGGTATTATTGTAACATTAATTGAATACTAGCTAACAACAATTTACAGTATTTTGCAGAAGACATGAACAACAATAATACAAATTGACAATTGTATAGTGTATTATATGATAATATGTACAGAAAAGCTATTTACTACGCTAATTACTACACACTTTATACAATCGCTATGTACTCTGCTTCCATGCATGTTTCCCTTCTCTTTACAGGTTTATATTGGATAATAATATAATTTTTCTCGACGACTTATTTACAGTGTTTCGCTCGCTTTCCTTTAAACTACATTGTTCTAGTTGCTTAAAAGTTAAAACTGCATTTTTTAAATTGTGTAAATACTGGGCGTTGATTCATGTTGATTGAGTTTTTCCGGCTTGCATATCGTATAAGCGGAACAGCATTTCTGCCTCTTTCTTACTCGCTTAAATGAACATTCAAGTGTCGGTTACGGTTATTTTTGTCGTTTTTTAAAATTTGTTCACAAATAAAAATTTACCGGCTTCATTTCTCTTCGTTGGGACGAATGCGTAGAGCAATTTTTGTAAACTTTATAGTAATCTTAGGTTAGCTTTTCATCAGTACTGACACAACAACATTTTGAAGCATATTTTCATGTAGCTCACCCTCAACAACAACATATCTTTAAATGTTACATTGGACAGGTTAAGACAAAATATAAAACAGCTAAAAGAGGAAGAAAACAGTAAACACGAAACTAAAACAGCTTTGTATCAAATTTAAGAAAAGTGTTACTCTCCATGAAAATCCCTTCAATTACTGCAATTAACAACAAGATTAAAGAGAAACTGAATATTTCTTGTTTCGTAATAATGTTTCATAGTACATAATTATATAACATTTTTCATATAAATTGGCACGATTGTCATATAATTTTTTTTTTTTCTTTTTTCCTTAATCTTTCCCTATTTCTATTTTTCGTGTCTACACAATAATTTCACGGATGACTCGTCTGTTTCTGGAATTGGGCGTTGAGTAGCCTGACTCGAGGGATTCTTCAAAAGTCATTGTGGCTGATGTTGAAGGTGGCTGCTGTTGCTGCTGTTGTGACTGTGCCTGCTGACTTCTATTTGTTATTGAGCTCTGCTGATCATCTCCTACCAGAGAGGAAGGATGATGATGAAGACCAGGTGTTGCTGACACTACTGACGCCGCGCTCGTGTCCATGTATGGATCCGGTAATCCACTTAGCTCATGGTATGGAGAGTCACCTAATAAGAGAAGGCAAATTATAATAATCCTGACTGAATTGTAATATTAATGCAACTACAAGATAACTACATAAAAATGTGTGTACCTATGAGGTCCAGTCTTCTCTTTGGTTTTGGAATAGGCCCGTATGGGTCACTCACGTAGTTGTTGCGATTATCATATGGAACATAGTCTTCCGTCGAGTAAGCTGATGACTGTGCATGATGATGCTCGTAATTTCCACTGTTCCTATTGTGCAAATGCTGATGCATGAGATTACTGTGATTCAACTGTTGCTGTTGTTGAAATTGCTGATGATTATGTTGAAGGAGGCTCATATTCTGTTGCTGTTGTTGTTGCTGCTGTTGCTGATGTTGTTGCTGTTGTTGTTGGGCCTGATGAACTAGATCATTTGGCACAATTTGGGGCGCCTTCCATAGGGAATCTTGTGAATCCACTGAGCCAGCATTATTGGAGTTCGAGTAACTATTCTGATCCATAGTGTACTGGTGATCTATGAGAAAAGAGAACAGAAACATTGTAATAAATCACGTATACGAAGGTTCCTTCTTAAAATACAGACAGTGATACGGCGCTGATATTTTTTTGGCACGAACCGCCATAAAATTCAATTTTAGAGCACATGTACGCATAATAGCATATAAACTTATTATCAACATCATCATGATCATGGTAATCTAATTTATGCTTACTTCCGTTTCCATTAGGTTGATGATGAAGTCCATTATAAGAGATGTAACCATTTTGTCCGTTAAAGTTTTTAAGAGTGTCCTCAATCACATCCATGCTCTTTTCCAGTCCTTTGTTTTCCATGCCGTTGGTGTAGTAAGGTGGTGGTGGGGCAACTTGAGTTTGGGAACGGGAATCGTAAGAGTTGGAGTGATGATGCTCCTTTTTCACCACACGCTTCTTCCGGCAGCAGCAAAAGAGAAGGACGAGGGCAAGACAGAGCAAAAGGACTATTCCGGAAACCACGGCTCCAATCACGTAGTGCACTCTCATGCCTACCTGAGCCACGGCTGGAACGGTACTCACTGAAAAGATACAGAAAAGATGTAACAAAAATAAAACGACCATCCAGAACGAGAGGAGGATATTATATTAAGGGCGAATGAAATATGACTTGGTCCAAAGAATTATAATAATTTTGTCTACCAGTAGTTATTACTACAGGCTACAGACTCTCTACACGACAACGACGCTACTTTGTATCCAGCGACAGACAGAAAAGAGAAGGAAGAAGGATAAAAGGAATAATAATTTAATTTTGTCCCTTTTTCTTCTCTTTTCCTCTCCACCAGCAGAAAATGTCATCGTATCGTAAAGTAATTTTATTACAAAAAGGGATTTAATGCATAATGCATGTGACGCGGGAAAAAGGAAAAAGAGGAATAATAATACGATCAAGATGATCGTGTGTCTTCTTCGTCTAGGTTTCTTTTACGTACCTATATCTGCATTAATAGTATTTCCACAACTTTCTTCGTCGTCAAAGCATAAACGAACCCGAACGGCCTCAACAAGTTTTGGATCCTCGATCACATGGTGAACTTTGTCGGTGAACACGGGCAACATACGATACTTTCTCCAAGTGTTCTCACCATTTTGCTGCAGCTCCACCTAAAAAGCAAAGGTAAAAGTGGAAAAAAGGTTTAGATATATTTAATCTATATTTATTGGTACTACTATTATTACTGTTGTACGAGTCCGTTCCTCTTATTTACTTCGAATTTATTCACAATGCCGCATAAATAACATCATTATCATACAAACATAAGTGGATATAGATATGTTACGGCATACCTTTGCCGTGGCCATTGGCATCGGGGCCAAAACGTTAAACACCAAAGTTCTTGATTTTGGCTCAAACTTGACGTCCAACGGGTCGGGAATTTTGGAAAGGTCGATGCGCGTCATGGCTGTGAGATTTTTGGAAAAGTCACTTTCTCCCTTGGGATTTCTGGCTTTTACCTAAAATATTATTAAGAATGAAGAAAATCATCGTATGAATAAAAAAGGATTGAGTATAAAAATATTTTTATCGCACAACTCTCCACCTTATACTCTTTTTCTCTCACTTGCCGCAGCCCCAGTTTACGTTATTCTACATCGTCTATTTTTATATTTATTAACATTGCATATTATATAATACCCTGAATGTGTAAAGCGTCTGTTGTTGAAGTCCAGTGATATTGCACGGATTATAGTACAGACAATCCGCCTCTCTGATACTGCCATCATCCCCAGTGTACTGAACAATATGTTTTGTTTCCTCATAACCTCCATTGAACCCCTGTTCCCATTTAAGCAGCACAGAGCTCACGTCACTCTCCTGAATTCTCAACTCAGCTGGAGCACTGGGTCGTCCTCTCTCCTGCAGAAGGATCACACTACTCGCGTTTCCCATTGAGTTTGTCGCCTTACAATTGTACTCCCCATAGTCCTCTCCTTGAATCCCGTGAATGATGAGAGTGGACACGAACACGTCATTTGCCAAAATGCTCAAGTTTTGCTCATAAGGTCGGATTCCCACCCCATTTCCACCTCCATTTAACATGACGGTGTTGAAACTCCAGTCAAATTCTGGTTTGGGATATGCCTGCACTTTGCAAGGAATGTAGGCCGTGTCCCCCATGTCAAATGCAGCCCGATCCCCAATCCGATCCCATTTCCGTTGTTGGATGAAAATGGGTTTGTGTTGAACACGAAGGTACATGTGACTCTCATCCTTTTTCACTTCATTTTCCACAATGCACGCGTAATAGCCTCTGTCTCCGGCCATAATCCTGTCCTTTCCGTCTCGGGCATCACCCGTAAAAAACAGCGTTGAGTTGACAGTGTAAGCGCCATTCTTGATTTCCACGTCATGACTCTCAATCTTATACAGACCACGGTGATCTTTATGGCTTGGATCAAGAATGGTCCCGTCTTTCATCCAGCTAATAGTGGGACGTGGTTTGGCTTTTGCGGCACATGTCACTTGAAATCCGGCTTCACCCGCAGTTTGAGTCACTTGAGTTTTCGGGGCCTGTGTGATTTTTGGCGCCTGATAGACTCGCAATTCAGCAGAAGCCACGGTGCCAGTTCCTACCTCATTTGTGGGTTGACAAAAGTAAAGCCCTTCAGAGGATGCCTTGGCAGTTGCAATGTTCAGTTGAGCGCCAACGGAAATAGTGATTTCTGACCCTTCCTTCCACCATCTACATTGGGGAGGGAAAATTTCAAAATAAATAAATAAATAATAGGCATTTAAAAAATGTAAAGTAGAGGCGATTCCTCTACCATGCACGTTATCATCATGATAATGATCATCATGTCTAGATGATCCTCTAATCCTACGTACTACTGTATTACTTACCTATACTGTGGTGTTGGCCAGCCTGGGGGATTAGCGCCACAAGTGAGTGTCACCCCGCTTCCCTCGACAACACTGGGATCGCTCGGCTCAATGTGGGATTTTCCTGGGGCGTGTTTTATCATTAGTGCCACACTCGCATTTCCCGTTCTCTCATAAGTGGTCTCTGTTCCTGATGGATTGATCACGTTGACAGCCTTACAAATGTATGTTCCTGAGTTTTGTGCGGTGACACGCTCAATTCTCAAAATATCCCCGGATTGACGAAAGCTCGGATCTTCCTTTTTGATCCACTCGATAGAGGACGGGCGGGGATTTGAGGACACGTTGCATTTGATCCAAACACTTTCTCCATCTTCAACCTCCTTCCTCGGCACCACACTCACAATGGGAGCATACAGCACCTCAAGTGACAAGTCAGCCTCGCCTGATTGGCCTAGCCCGTTATCCGCAGTGCAGACGTAGGTTCCAGCATCCTAAAAAAAGGCACACACAGAGAGATAATTAAAGAGAATCCATAGATTAAAATTCAAGTCGCGAGTCAACAAATTTAAAAAAGGGAATCCAACCAGAGATATACATACTACTACATGCCAATTGTCCCAGAAAAAGCTAAATTGTTTGACTGCTTGGGAAATTGAAGAGAAAAAAGCCAGCTAAGTATAGCCATTTGATTGCATCACGACGTCAAAAGCACAAAAAAACTATCATGATGAAATGAGTACATATATAGAGGCAGTAGTGTAGTCGTTTGCGTTTTCTTTGGATTATTGGATGAGCAAGCAAGCCAGCAATGACAATAATCATCAACATGATGATGATGATCGTATGAATGAAGACTACAACAGACAAATACTGCTACTCACTGCCTACTTGACACACACAATAGCAATAATAATGATAACAGTAAATATTACTATTGTACTTCGTTGTACTAGAATAACTAGAACTAGAAGAAGTCTTCCACACAATCATCATATTGTCGGCACCGTAGTACATTACATGGTGTATGTACAGTAGGACAGCAGTCACAAGCAACACATGATGATGATGACAAACAATAAGCCGTCATCATCATGTGTCCCATGAAATGAATATATCTATAAAATCTTCCAAAACACAGGCACACACAATGCGTCTGTTTCTTTTTTTTTATGTAGTAGCTGTAGTAAAAGTATTTTTGTTCTTGGTTTTCTAAGACAAACCTGAATGGAGACTTGAGGAATGGTGTACGTGAATGAGGTCTCACTGAACCGTCCATTTCTGGTCCATTTAACAGAGCTAACGGCTGGTTTCGAGTCCACATTACAAGTGAGCTTGGCTGGAGTTCCCTTCTCAACACGAAGTGGATTTTCCGGTCCAACTTTCACTCTTGGGTAATCTTTTCGGAAGAGAGAAAGAAACACAGGGAGACATGAGTACAAAAGAATATACATTACCCAAAACAACAGCGTATAATGTAGTTTCGCATGGTGTATTCGTCAGCATCATCAAGGAAAAACGAAAGAAAAAATAAAATCACTGATGATGATGACGACGACGATGAGAGAGACGATGACGATGCTTCGTCTGGAGAAAATCTGCTTTGACGACTATTTACTGGGATTTTGTTGTTTGTCGGCAGAATACAAACTAACTTGTTTACTGGGTACTTGGGTATCTTCTGTTTTCTTTCGTCTTATAGCCTTTCGGTTTACTTTTACTTGGGTTGTTGTGTTTATGCGTGCGTATCTTATCATTTGACGACATCACACATTATTATTATTATTACGACGAAAAAAGAAAAAAAAACGTTCCAGTTTTTCTGGTGTGTTGTTATTTTATACAAAGTTCTGGGAATTTCGTCATACCAAAGTTTGCTACTTTCTCTATAAGACTTTGTATCGTCATCATAATCATCTCGTCTCCAAAAGCCTCCACGGGCAGTAAAACTAATGGAGGTGGCGCTAATTCTAAAGTTTATTTTATTTATTATTATTTTTGTAGTTTTCAAACAATAGCTTACAATTAACGTTAAGAGTCACAGAGCTCTCGAGCTTTTCCCCTTCGCCCATCGCGCGATTCCAAACAACACATCTGTATTCCGTGCCATCATCATCCCGTTGTGGAGTGACGCTGAGTATGGCGGAAGTCGGGCTGTTTTTTCCTCCACCAAATTTAATGATCGAGTCCAATGGATATGGCATGCCATTACGGTACCAACGAATCAGTGGATCGGGACTGCCTCCTGAGCTAGAACAAGTCAAGTCGAGTGAGCGCCCTTCCGTCGCTGTTGGTTCTAGAGGAGTGATTTTTGGGGGTCCAGGGGGCAACAGAACAGTAAGTTGTACGGTTTTCGAGTGGAGCGTTTGACCCGAGCCCTTTTCCTTAATACGGCATTCAAATTTACCGTTGTCTCGGTCATAAGTCGAGTTGCGGATGCGGAGATCGTATTTTCCTGAGCCGGGAACGTAGTCCACTCTACAAGAAAGAAATAAAAACAAGAAATTAGGATTAAATATTAGTATCGTATATATACATATTATTACATTGCGATAACTATGCATACATCACCCTCCGAAAAATCTCCCTAATAAATCAATCGTCAAGCCTGAATGAACTAGTTTTTTTTCTTTGAAGAACATCGTGTTCTTCTTTCATGTTCTCTGCTCAGCTTTCACCTCTCTGGCAGTAGTGGCACACGAAAAGGTATACTTAGTTGTAATAAATCCTCCGAAAAAGCATGATTTATTCCTTTTTCTCTTCATCATCATAATAACTTGTTTCCCCGCATTCCCTGATGATGAACAAAAACCTAACTAACGTACCAAAAGGCACGTTATACCTTTTGCATGCTATAGAAATACCCAAAAAAACCTTATTTCTCCATTTCCACCGTTTTCGTGTCTTTTGACGTTCTCCTATTTTCCGACGAAATTATCTCATGAGCAAATCTCCTTGTTTTTCTCTTAAATGAGACGGTTGCTGGCTTCTGGTTGAGAAAGATGAAAATTTTTCCATCTCCATTATTTCTCTATCTTTATCATCATCAAGATCCCATTTTTGCGAGGCAAATTTCATATTCGTTTACCACCCAAACTACACACACACACACACTCACATAGGTAGCTCTCGCTTTCGCTCCTACTCTCTTGTGAAAATTATCGAGATCCCGGAGGAACTCCGGTAAATATTCCATATGGAATATTGTTTTCATCCCGGCATACTTCCCTGTTCTCTTTCATTACAATTTAATATGCGAACACATTACCAAGTCATGACTCTGGAAAAGCATGCTCAATTGCTTCCTTCCTTGATAATGTGCACTGATAGTAATTCTACTGAAGAATCATGTCTATTTTTAAGATACGCATTCATTTTCCTGTACACGTCAAATTCCTCGCCATTTTCTCCTCCACCCATTCATGTATGTAATTTCGACATGAAAATTTCCCGACCAGGCGAACAACAGGAAAACCAGGCAGTGAAGTAGTGAATATTGAATTTATTTTCAAAATGACAAATGAGTCTTTCTTCATATTCATCATCACTATCACCATCCCCCTCGTTTGCTCTTTCGCGTATCTATAATGCACAAGTACAGTTGTACACACATCCCCCTATAAACATTACCCACTCAACACAATCACTACATCAAGGCAACCGGAAAAGTGGCTTTTCATACACGGTTAAAGCCATGGCATGGTCTGCCGGGGAGAGAGCATCAGCCCACACCAGTAGTATAAAAATAATAATGAAGCCATTCACCAAGTCATGTTAAATGAGAGCATTCTCCTTAAAATATGCATTTAGTTCCCTCCGTTCCCTGGAACAATATGAAAAATACTTTCTTTCGCGTATGTAGTTCCCAGATGAAAAATGAAAATTTTCTGGAGATGAAGAGTCTACCTATGCGCTCTTTATAATAAATGTGTCTGTAGGCATTACACAATATGAAAAGGAATTGTCCGACACAGAAAACAATTGAGCACATCAATATTTCAAAGATGACCTGAATAATCAACATCAAAAGCAAACCGTTACGTCCTATTAGGTACCCAGTTTTAAAAACAGACTGTAATGTCTGGCCGGCTCTCTGCCTGAATGTTGTTACTGTCTGCGATGTTGTTTCTTTTGTGCTACTAAATCATTATTGTTTAAAAAAACAAATTAGATGCCCGACGACGACGACGATGAAAATGATGATATTATGCAGATAGAAATAAAATGATGACGAAAAGGCGCACAGAAGGAAACAAGAAAGGTATATCATTATTATTACTGTATTTTTACGAGAAGATGCATGCTTAAACCTTATAATAATCCAACTTGGTCAACGCCAAAATATCATCTTATCTGTAGTCGTTCTCATATAAACAATAGTGAAGTAAATTCGGAATAAGTTGTATGTAGGACTGATTCCACCGTGTGGTAGAAGCAGCAGCAGCAGCAGCAACAGTGAAGATGCAAAAAACCTGATTTTTTTGATACTCATAAAATTCAAATTCATCGAATAAATCAGACGAATAATTAGCAAGGCAGGCTATATACGCACAAGTTTTATTATTATGACGGACGAATAAGCATTAATGCACAACAAACTTGAAAC
>JAHZNE010006818.1:0-29221 GCA_027744055.1 Callyntrura sp. NNG-2020
CAAAAGCATCTTATGGAATCCTGAGAAACTCATACATTCATACGCAGCTCTTGTCCCTAAGCCACGACAGTAGTTCTTATTTGGATAGGTCACAGGATTAATATAATTACACTCCGATTTGGTGACAATTTTTTAAAACACTAATTAGGATGATGATGATACACATCCCGCTTGTTATCCTCCTTCCTTGAGTGTCTGTTATTGTAGTAGTGAAATCTACGTGGGAAGTAAAGTCTATAAATCTCAATTTCCACGCTGAGCCTACACAAAACCTCGTACGTCGACAAAAATAGGTTTAATACCAAAGCAAACATGACTACTCTTGGATAAATAATTGGTGGTCTATTTATAAACATAACAGACCAACACCATGAAATGTTGATATTCATGCGAAAATTTATATCTATTTCCCATTTCCCACTCAGATATACATGTGTGTGTGTACAGTTTTGACTACCCCTCTGCACGTTTGCGTGCTCCAAGGAGAAAATGAGAAAAGTTGTCTCATTAATACATTACCATCAGCGTCAGCAACAAGATCGGTCTGAAACAAACTACTCATATATATCAGACTTTCACCAACTTTTGCAAGTCATATACCTCCATCGTTTACAGGCAGTGCACCGTACCAATTGTGAGCCATAAACAGCTAAAAGTTGTACGCGTCCTACCACTACCCCTGCCGTCATAGGACGACTGTTTCCACTACTCCTAACATATTTTACTTTGCCACAATATCCCCTTTTTCACCAAGTGTTTAATGCAATCTTTCAGTCAGCTTCGCCGAGAAAACAGTATCCACAAGTGTGTGAGAAGATCACGAACAAAGTTCATATTATTACAGCTTCATCGAGAGGTAAGTAAGTAGACACGTATGAACGTGCAACACTTTTTACCCCAAATTCCCACCGATATTAAACTTTTTCGATAAAACAATGTGTGCGTCTATGTGTGAGGGAGGAAAAGAGAGAGGAAGCATAAAAGGACTCCTTGACTGGTTCTTCTGGAGAGCCGGTGCTTGTGAAAGGTAGACAAATGTGACATTCCTATGCTTGAATGTGGTTTCAGCTTACAAATTCTCTGTTCATACTTTAGTTTCCTCTTCCCATGGGAAAGCATGTGGGTTCCTCATTCCCGTTTTGTTTCACTCACTTTGCTGTCACTACTATATACATGCAAACTGCTCACGCTGGTCATACACTACAGGTACACAAACATTTGCAGTGGTGGGGGTTCAGTTTTTTTTACAAGTCTCCAATGATTGGAGCATTGGAAGACGAAGAAAAAAGAAGGCCACGCAAAAACAAAAAAAGTTGGTTGGAATGAATGAAGATTTTGTTGGAGTTCTTTGAGTCGATCTGTTTGTACGAGAAGTAGTTAAGTTCTGGTCCATGAGATAAAAACTTTGGTCAACCAGCAATGAAGAGAACCCTGATTTTTTTTGTTATCGCGTGAGTGGGTATTGTGTGTGTAGGAGTGTGTAAGTTTATGAATGATTCCGGTAAATAATTGTACTCTTTGGAATAGATGAGTATTGACTGATTCGATTCAAAACTTTTCGAGATGACAATGTCAGAGGAAGGAAATAGTTTTACCTTACCTTTCTTCTGATATCATAATAGGAATCAACGTAGTAATCAAGTAATCATGAAAGAGTTACCGACGAATTTATCGTGATTGCTACCACGCACAAAACAAAATTATTGAGAATTTGGTGCATTACTGAAAAGTTGGATGTTGTCCAAGGATGTGTGAAAAAGGAGTAATAATTGATTTCTTCCCTCACATCCGTAATACTAACACCGTTTCAGAGAAAACCTCTCACTCAGCAGGCACTGCGTTTAACTTTTCCATTCGAAGGAAAATCCGTCTTCCTTCTCTGCCAGAGCAGAGATTCAATACAACAACCATACCGTACTCTCTTAAGAACGTTAAATAAATAGAAACAACATGTACAAAGATTAATGTACCTACTGCACGTTTTAAACTGTTAGTCACGCACATTGACGTATAGAGAATCGCATAATGTTTATATCAAACAAATCTCTATGTTGGAGCTAATTTGATTTCTTGTGACCAAAAGGGGTTCACCTCCGAAAGAAGCCGGATCACGTTTTCCTTTATTTACAGTAAGTCTTCGCACAACACCACGCCCAATGGGCCAATATTAATTTATTTGCATGTTTACGTTTACATTTAATCTAGTTGATGTCGGTCATGCCTAGACACTGTCAACAAATCATTTATCCCATCCCAAAATGCATAAACCAACAAAGCCAAAACAAACATTGCTAAACCGACGATATCGTCTAATTAATTACATAGAGACGCTACGATGCGTGCTATTACGAATTCCTTGAAACCACAAACCTAAATCAGAGCTTTTCCGGTTGCAATTAAAATTCAACATGGTAGTAGTGGGTGGTGGTTAAATGTTGATTATGTGCTTAAACTCCGAAGCAAAACGCAAGCAGGCCAACTACCACTGCCACCCGAGAAATATGAGGCCAACGATTAATAATGCAAAGACAAGACACACAAGGGCAAGGAATTATCATTATAGGTAGCTCAAATCCGGAAAAGGTTCACTTCGTTTCTGCTGATGTAAGCGTATAATTCATTCACAGTTCACATGCATCGTCATATCACATTGAACATCAGACTTGTGTAGGTAATTACGGGATCTGAGTTTTGTATGATTTCGTTTAATTTCTAGATAACAGTGTCAAGTGTAAACTTGTCGAGGTTATACCTACACTCTATGGATCGTTTCCTCAACATGTTTGCATATTGTCAGTTGCCCTAATGCGACTCCAGTGACCCTTTGAATCATCACAGTCATTGCGTGGCCTTAATAACGAAAAGAGCACTTAATTATTTGAATGCATACGTTGCTAGCCGCATTTGATGACTGCGAAGGGCGTCGACATAATGAGAAATGCCATCAGCAACGTTCTCTTGAGGGAAAATCTAAGATCGGAGTAACAGACAACAGAGAGATGCTCATGTTCCCTACAGCTACAGAAATGATACTGCTCCTAAAGTAAACTAGGTATTCTGAGTAAAAGCATTTAAAACGGTAAATTTAGGATCAAGAGACAATAAACGTCGGCCGGCTGGTAGAGAACGCCGAGCGGAAGCATCATTTCGAGTTATAATCGTATTTTCAGTGTTCATCATACAGCAGCGTAAATGACACGCTCATTTACGTAGGCGAAATATGACTCCAAGTTTACAGCTAAAAGCCTTCGTTAAAGCACTCGGTTCACAATAATAAAATTTGAGCACACTGTTCCTGTTTTTTGTTCTCCTTCCTTTATTGTAGCCTTCACAAAGCACTTAGGCTCCGCACCACTAATATCTAATTTAACTAGAAAAAAGTCGGAAAAACGGCCGTATTTTCTAGTATAACATTATATGAACCTAAACTCACCTCGTATGATACATAACATTTTGTTTCAATTACTACCACATTGCTTTTGATTGCTAGATACAACTGATAAATTCCTTTGATTGCTAGATACAACTGATAAATTCCTTTGATTGCTAGATACAACTGATAAATTCCTTTTATGCTCCATAATACCACTACCACTAGTAGTGGTAGTCGTATATAAGCAGTCATCTGTTGGCTCCATAAAATATTTTGACAATTTTAGAGGGGAAAGCCAGTCAGCCGTGAAGCCATGTGGAATGTCACAATGCAATGCCAGTAAATATGGTATACACATGCAAACGAAATCACATTGCTTTGTTGCCAAAATAGCTATGCTGCGGCAACAGTATGCAAGAATGAAAAGTATCGTTGTTTCCAGTATACCTTCCTTCAACATGACAGACGTAGGTTTAGTTTAAACATAAAACCACATTTTTTACGCACATACAATATACTTGGTCATATAAATTTGATAAAGGACATGCAAATAGTATGTAACTTTTAAACGTTTAGCATGTGGCCTATCTTAGAATCATAAACTGTGTGCTGCTCCACAAGCACGTCTTTGTTATCAGCAAACCTTTTGAATTGTAAACGCGAACCGGAAATAAAAAAGACAGAAATATTTACAGAGTCGTAGCCCTTTGAGTCATTTCCTCGCTGAAATTTTATATTAAAAAAATCCAACATTATCGGTAGTAGGTAAAAATATACTATGTGTGCAAAGATTGCATTTTATAAATTTTCTCCCACAAAGGAAAAAGTTGGCCGTACTTTCTGTTTTGTTTTGTTGATTGTCAGAAACCGAAATGAAAATGTTTACGAAACATCACATAAGCTATTATTCTGCTCATAAAAGAGCCCAGCATTTCCTCCAAACAGCATTACAACTGTATATGGAGATAATGTTGATATAACTTTCATTGCATACGGCTTCCATATAAATTATTTTTTTGCTCTCTTTGATTTCCTCTGAAAACTCGTAGAATGTCACCCATTCTAAAAGCTTTCACAGTCTAACCATTTCACAGTACATTTTATCTTCACAAAGCAACTGAAGTAAATTCATTTCAAACATCAGAACTCACAACATCTAGAATTTAATTCAGCATTCAAGACATTCGACACTCAACATGGTGAAAAAATCACATTCGTCGTTTACAACTCCAGTATTCGAGGGAAAAGTTTTAAAACTGGAATAGGCTAGACTTTCCTCAGGCTAATGGAATAGTAAAATCATTTTATCCTGTCCCCTCAATAGGTATACGGACTACAAGCTCAAAATACAGTCAAACAACAGGGAAGGGTGTTTGGAAAGGTGTGCGCCAGCATGTGCTCAACTCGACGTCTATACCGAGTTTCCAAAGCAAAGAGAAAAAAACCGTACTGAAGCTGACACATTCAGGCTAGACTTTTTATGAATGTAAACGTCATTAAATTTTGAGTGCACTCTACTCAAAAGAACACGTTCTTAGTAATAAAATATCTCTATTATGCTTTTTCATTAACACCTCTATCATCCATATAGAACCTCCTAACATTTCTGTTGTCTCTCGCATTTGATCTCAAATCACGACAAACCCCCCTACATCCTCCTCCTCTCTCCTAAGCTGCGCCTGTAACTGCATGTCGTCGTTTCTCTCTAGCCTCTCAACTATCCAGTTTTGCGTAATTCTCTCCCCATCCATATTTATGAACGATTCATTTCCATACTAAAATCACAAATAAATATTTCATACATGACATGTAAATTTTTTTGGCACGAGCATACCGGCACCACATGCAGGTTCCTAATCTCGCTACATCATCAGACACACAAAACACAGTGGAAAACCACTGATGCTGCTGTAAATATTGTGATTTGAAAGCGGAAAAGAATGACAGGAGCACAATAAAAATACGTTGGCAATGTAAATCTTCATAAAAATCTACATAAACTCCAACTTTTCTCAATACTTTCGTCTACACGTAGCTCAAGATGATGATGCTTTATATACTTCAAATTGTGCCAACGTGGCGCACATTTTCCCAACTACTATCCAGGGCATTGCCAGAATATCGTTAGACTCTACAGTAACATAATTTTAGTCACAGGTGGTAAAAAAATCTTGTAGTGATGATCTCATCATCGTCATCATTACCAACCAAGCTACACACACATCAAAAAGAGCAACCATCTGGAATCTGGAACCCATGTAGTCGGTAGGAATATGTATCTGCGAAAATAATGACAACACTACATTTCCCTCGTATATCTATCTTCTTCCTCCCAGCTTGCTCCTGTTCGAAAACGACTACCGTCTTTACACACACACACACGTTTATGGTGATGAATGGTGACGGATATTTCCGACAAGAGATCTATTGAAACAAGAGAGGTTAGTTTGTATGAACATAAATACAATCTTTTACTGCTCACCAGCCACTTCAACCTTTCAACGACCACACAATTCTTTTGTCTATCTGACTTGCTTAATAGCAATAATAGCTGTCCTGCGTCTACTACTTCTACCACCACCACACTACTACAGTTTCACGACGACGGCCATCATCGCAGTGGTGGTATTTAAGTGAAAAGACAGTCAACATCTCACGTCACATCTACTTCCACAGAGTAATTCCAGTCGTTCTCTTTATTTTATGCCAAGCACTAAATACAAACAACCGTGAAAGGCAGGGTCTACCTATCTACCTACATATAGAAATGCACACGCCACCTTCTCATGCGATCACGTATCCTGTCATCATCAAACACAAGCCGACCCAAGAGAAGAGCCAACAAGAGCGACGACGACAAAACGCGTAAAAACCACCTTGGATTTGCACATGGAGAAAGCACATATATATACCTTGGTGGATTTCATCGCATCTCATCACGCAACCCATCATTCGTAAAGATGAACAATGTACATTATTTAAAGTGGCAGTCATTTCATTATTAGCAAACGACTATCACCCATCACCCATCCGCCTACTTAGGTACTTTTTTCCCGTCCCTGTGCAACTTTCACAATCTTGATCAAATTACTTGCTTCTTCACATCACCAATCTGGAAAATGAAAATGACCCGCACATTTCCCATCAGAACTGGCATGGTGGTGGTGGTCCTGCCTTAATAGTTTTAGCTGCTGAAGGAGAATAACTCTAAATAGACGTTTCTTCTTACAGAATCAGCGAGACAAAATGTGAAAAGCTGATGATGCTGCATGCGTTAGATGCTATAAACTTAAACGCTATTATAAACCACCTAGTTTCCACCTAGATGTCTCTCATTATCGACCCTACAAAACCAGCTAATGGGATTATACATGTTGTGTGTGTGTGTGTGTACACTATATCCTTATCAGAGAAAGAACAAAAGAGGAGAGATACGTTGGATGCGGTAAATAAATACCGACATCCTTATTCACGGGCTGCAACATATAGGTGCTTTTATTGTACCGCTGCACACGTACCAGGCAACCGGATAGCATGAGAGATAACGAGATAGCAGGCTTTTTTGACACTGTAGTGGCAACGATAACACGATTATTAAAAGCGCAAAATTTACATCCAACACGAAAAGGGTATATTGATTGGCATATCAATACAAACACTTTCATTTAGCCCAACGAGTTTGAGTAGCATCACGAAAAGTGGGGATTCAAACAAAAGGAAAAGCAAGCTGGGAATACGAATAGATAGATGAAATAGCCATACTTGTTGGCACAACTCGATGTCTTCACAGAAATAATAATAGTTAGCATCGTCCTACTTCGATAACTCTTATAAACGATATGTTACTGTAGCTTTCGTTATTTTTTTCTCACGAACAACTTTCGTGTTGTCATCAATTAAGGTAACTTATCCAGCAAGAGTATAAATCATTTCCTCAAATTGAAACAAAGACATCCATGTTATGCAAAACTTTCTCCATTACACAACAAAATTATAAATGGTCTCCTATTTGAATATCGACAGTAACAATTACCTATACACACCACAAACGCAAACCAACGAATCTTTTTCAACTTTCTCAACGAGTATGTGGTACTCTAGAAACTATTTCTGCGAAATATTTCTCTCCTTTCCCCTTCCCCGTATTTCTTCCATGGTCCCTAAAAACAACCCGTTACAATATTGCATTTTGTGGTTCCTGCCCTTTTTTCTGTTTCCCAGCTAAACAGTAAATACTTTCGCCCAGAGTGCTGAGAGCGAAACTAATAATAAAAATTACAAGTAGGACTCCACAACTCCACTGCGACTGAGGCAAAAATATCGGAAACTCTAATAAATAACCGGCAACCAGGGGCATGCTCCAAAATTAAACTTGCAACAACATACTAGTTACAACTAAACACCTATATTTATTATTAAAATACCAACTATCAACACAAAAATAAGCTCATAAGCTACTTTTACTACCTCGTTCGTACTCTTTTTACAGGATTTTACTTCACAATGACGGTCAGAGACTACCGCAAAAGCACACACGTGGGGAAAACGTTGAAAGGTTTCTTTTTACAAAGTACTCATGTGAACTCCCAGTTACACACAGACACACACAGACACACACATGCTGTTAATGCGTCATATTAGCGTGTGTTCTTCTCCTTCTCTACAAAGTGATAAAAAGCAATTTCCTAAGGCATAAAAATAATAATAAGGGAGGACGCCAGTTAGCCTGTTGTTTCCTTTAAACATCTTTGTTGTTCCGAAAAAGACGCTGGTAACTAGGGCCATTACTTCATACCATTCATCTTTCCCCACTTTTTTTCTTTCTCGCTGCCCCTTTCCCCACCATCTTCGCCACCATCGCCATTATTACCTTTTCCGTAACGTCAGCCTACGAAAAGAAGATGCACAAGTTGGAGCAACTCACAAAAGAGCGGAGGCAAGCGTAATGGTATCAAAAACAAAAAAATGAGTCATCTCGCAGTGTACATGCTAAACTACACACATTAACCAAGCTAAATCTTTGGGTATATATGACGCCATGGTAGGTACACATACCCGCTTCCGCCAAGTGGGAATGCACTTCTACAGGTAAAAGAATTATACGTTATTCTGTTAAATATTCTGTTGTGTACTCGGCATGTACATTACAAACTGGCCTGTGTCGAGTGATATGTTGCGTGAGTTCACATAATGCTTATACATGCGTTTACATTTTGCTACTTGGTGTTTTCTCCCTTTCTTGTTTGCTGTCAGCCGGTGAAAGTTTCCGTACTGAAGACATACGTCAACGTAAAGAGAAGAAGGCTTCTACACAAAAAAGGGAAGATATGTTCAACCCATTTCCCTTCCTCTCCACAAAATGCTCCGCCATGAATACAGGTTATCTATACTTTTTTTACATAAAAGGATTTTCTTCCGTTCAGGATAAAATTCTTGTTGTTCCAACATGATGCTTGCCTGCCTACCTAACAACTAACAACCATTCTGTAATAAAAAAATACCTGTTATTTTTCCTATACATTCTAAAGAAAAATACACACATAAAAGAGGAATCACTCTATAATATTAACTTTTTCTGCGAAGAACCAGTAACCACTATATTACACCTCGGCACTTTTGCAAAAGAATACGATTCGGATGTAGAAGGTTTTCTAAAGAAAGAAGAAAGTAGAGAGGAGCTGCCATGATTTTCGACTAAATTACCGTAGGTTCAATTTTTGGGTTCGGTGTACCATGACGGGAAATTCTACCGGTAAAAATAGAGTGTATACCTCTTCTCCTTCTGCCATTACTTGCATAACGTACACCGTATCTTATCTCAGAACACAAAAACCTTATCGCACAATCGTGACTTTGTATTGTGGAGCCCTGCAGTAAAAATGTTTTACGATATCCAGGAGATCATGGACCAGTTTTAGGATGGGCACGGGCAAAAAATGATTTACTCATTCCTTCTTTTCTTTTCTATCAAGGTATTTCTTAGTTTTTCTTTTTTCAATGTGTAGTTACAATCTCCCAACAAAATGTGCATTTAATACAGATTCTTGCTTCGTTCATCATCTTCCCATTCCAAAGAGGTTTGCCATAATATGACGAAGACGAAGAAATGATGACGGTCTTAGGCAAACATGATCACCCGCATCGTAGGTTTTTCCCAGCCTACACGATAAGATGAAACACAAAATAGTACTTACAGTTACAACATATACTCCGTCACTGAATTTATGACAGATCAATTTATTGTACAAATGTCCTGGGAATGGATACCATTTTCCTGTTAAACGGTAGACTGCCTGGCACAATAAGGGGTATACAATTCAGAGAGGAAAAAAATACGTAAACATCACGTAACTCTTATGTGGCACATACATGAAAACCTTCAACCTTTCCAGACAGCACAGACTGCAAAGTAAATTCTGTGTAGTTTGTTTTTCCACGTGATAGACTGCAGTCAGTCGGGTAAAATTTGTTCGCTCAATGCCTGTAATTTTAACTCTTTTCAAACTATTCGCTTCAAAGGATATGAAAAATAGACATAGGGTACCTATAGGAAGAGATAAGAGAAAACGGAAAAGTCACTTATTGACTACACCAAATTTCCATCAGTTACTCAACGTTGTTCACATTTCCTCATAATTCTCGTTGCTAATTAAAAGTGAACACATTTTCTCGTTATAAACGCAATTCTCTTCACAATGAATTCTACTTGCTAATTACTAATTACCATGTATCAAAATTAATAAAAACGGGGTTGATTTCTACAGTTCCAGGGGCCCAATAGGCATGTGATTATTTTAGGCTAGCTCAAAGTTACCGTTACTGAAAATGTGCAGAGCACAAAAAGTACGCCAGTTTTCTCATGGAATTGCTGCCAGCTTTGTTTCCATCTAGTTTACGCGCATTTGTTCCAACCAGACGGAATAAAAGATACGGTATTGCATGATAATGATGATCTACGAAAAAAGTTTTATTTTTGTTGCTGTTGTTTGTCTGTTATGCTTGTAGGTACTGTTGTATTTTCAAGTAAATAAAAATAAATCTTCCCTTTGAAAGAAAAAATCTATACCATAGGGTATTTCGCAGCAGGTCGCAAATATATCATTGGCAATGACGATATACGATCACAAACTGCAGAAACGCCCCGCTGAGTAAACGAGCTACCAAAAGATTACAAAGTCGGTTTACCCATCATGCAGCGTATGTACTTAACTTACTACCATTACTGTATTACTGAATCCTGCAGGTACACCCTTTATTTTCTTACTTTTCACCGACAATGCCAATAAAGCATTAAAAATGGTCGGTAGATAATAAAAAATAAGGAATAATAACAGTAAACTACCCAAATAGAAAAGAATCGTTCAAAACATGTACGTATTACTAAAAGGTTGGCAGGCAGGCAATGAACCTCATATTTTTTATTTAAGTGCATCAGATAGTAAATATTACATCCAGTAATAACAACACAAATCATTGGAAAATTATGGGCAACGTGATATATTTGAAACTCCAAAACAATGAATTACAGTTCGGTTGGAAATACTCTGGGTGGAGTGGATTTCTACTTATTTCAAATTTTACTACGAGAGGGTACGCTCTAGCGAAAATAATAAAAATGTCGCTGATATAATAAGGAAGCATTGCCAAATTAAAAACTTGGGTTTTCATGCGTTACTAATTCATGAGCCTGTTTCTATAACTGACGTAGTTGCGCATCTGTTCTGCTCTGAAGGTCTGTAAATCAATTTGGTTTATGGGATGCTAAAAAAATTTGACTCTTCCCTTTTACATTACGACAGTACTGTTGTTGGAGTTGATCTTACACAACAGATACATTCTGACCCACTTCCATTGACCCAAACTACGCATTTTACAAACACTGTCAAATTCGTACAGCGATACTGCCGGCCGGACATTACAACAAAAATATAATCCTTCACCGCCTAGCTGAGCTGGTCGTTATTAAGAGCACCCTATAAATTACATGTCATATTGCTTATGTATTTATAGATATGATGCTTCATGCTTCATTAGATAACTGCAAGCTTTCAGGATTCCATAGCGCAAGAACAAGAACAAAAATAATCAACTATACTTCCTTTGGCAGAAAACGTTTCGTGCTAACTAAGCTTACAATACGCATAAAAAGTGTTCGCTGTTCCCTGAAAGAATAATAAAAATGTAGATTTTCTAAATCTCGAACAAAATTCTGCAACAATCACACAAATGTACCAAGTGTACATTTTTCTAACAATAATAATCCGGCTCAAAGAAGTGATTCCCAGTAAATTGATCCTAACAATGATGCAAGTTCCAAGATAAGTGGCTTGTGTCGTGACAGCCGCGCCGAGAGCAAATCTCATTTCAAGAAAGAAAAAAACGACAAACAATCTTCTCAGATCTACTTGAAATGTGCCAGATTGACTATAAGAACTAACAGTAATGCCATCAACATTCGCTGTTTCATTTCAGTCAAACAGTATTTTTGTCAGTACAAACAAGCAGTATTTTATTATGATGCATGACATGATACCCATGAAATATCTGACATTGCACTGTGTCACCAGTCACGACTATTTGACGGAATTGCACTACATCGTCATTTATTTATTTTTTACGCTGCTGTTGTGTTGTTGTGTACGCTGAAAACGAACAATACGCCAGCAAACACCGCGACACGAGATAACAAATAACAAAGTCTTCACCCCGCACAAGCCCGGAAGGGCTAAAGGGAACTTTCGTAATCCCCCCCCCTCTTCATTTCTTCCGCTTCTTGAATTCCTCCAACAGCATTACAACTAGCCAGGGTTCTCTCGTCCTTGCCTACGATTTCATTTGCCAAAATAAAAGAAATGGGACGTTCAGCTAAAAATACTGCTTGACACTCATCACATCACATATTGCATTATATTACCCCATACAACTAAACTAGTAAACAAAGTGTATGGAAAAGTAAACCTCGCCGAAAAAAACTACAGCGAACAAACAATAAGCCCAGTTAGAGATCTCTTCTAATGAGTAAAAAGAAAAAAAAGTTTTGTCATTTGGGTTCCGCTTACATAAACAACAGACACACAAAACCCAACGATAAAACACAAAGTTAAGTTTGATAGGCAACAAAGAAGACTCTCTACACACGCGGACAAACAGAAGTAACCTAAACGCCCAGCCAAACGTATCCTGTATGTTCCACTTGCTCCCTATACTCCTTGTCCTTCTTGTTAGAGGTAAGTTACCAACAACATTAAGGTCAAAGATTCAGCCAATAAGCCATAATATGGGATATGTATATACAGCTCAATCCTATTTCCATACGTCTCTATTTATAGGATTTAACTACTTTTCCCCAGCTTTTTTTCTCTCTTCCAAACACTAAACTTTGTAACAAGTATCAACAATAACTTACTAAGCCCTGTGTTAGACGAGGCGTGTACGGTGATGACTACGTTGCCATTCCTGCTACTCTCGCTCTTTTGGGAGAAAGTGAGTGAAAAAGAGGGAGAGGAAATAAGCGCTTCTTGACAATCTGGCTTTTTCGTGCAATGCAACGAGGCATCAGTGTACCGTGTACACAGACACAAACAACAAAGTGCTGTAGTGGAGTAAAAAGCAATGCATGATTTTTCCATTCAGTTATCATCTTTAGCCACCTATCACACACGCCAGCGATAAACATACGTACAACGGGACTTCTACTGATTCATTTATTTTAGTGTTTCCCTCTAAACGCGTGCACCCCTCGAAAAACGAAGGCGGATGCAAGTACACCTTATTTACACAATTCTTCCCTAAATATACAAGTGCACATATACGTGCTTGCGTCTGGTTATAAAGCTTTCAAAATCCTGTTAACCACTTGACTTTCTTACCACCACCACCACTATGGTCTGTCTACCTTTCTCGCCAAACAAAATGATTGTTTTGATGGAAAAAAAGTAAACAAAAACACCCCCTTGTCCAACAACGTGAAAAGTTAGGCGCGTATCGTAACAGAATTTCGCTTTCCGCTCTCATCTCAACCGCCTATACTTCTGTATAAACAAGGGGGAAAACGTGCTTTTGTCTCTGCCTCATCAGCAATAGCAGCCGAGTAGTAGAATTTCGAGGCAGCACACATAATCCACTTAAACTTTTCCTTCAGACACTATTACTATTATACACGCTGTAGTATGCCATTGTTATATTGCACATACTATTACCGTATCTACTAGATTGGTATGTACTTTACCGTGATGAGTAATTTTTTCCCTCCTTCTCCACTTTCTCCTACAACAACGGCAGGAGTCTTTATACAGTTCTTCATTTTCGTCTATCAACTGTCTTCCACAGTTTTCCATTCTCCCCGTTGCGTTTTGCTGTTGTGCAAACGTAATAAAATATAAAGACCTTGCACTACTGAAAGCAATAAACTAGATTCAGTTATCAAACATCAAACCCATTAAACTTGAGAACCACATTCTCCCACACAGTATACCCTTCACGGAGATCAAAAGACGCTCTACGGTTTAATGGAGAAGCGAAAAAAGAAGAGGTGAAATAACAAACCGCTTCTCAATTAAGTCTATACGGCTCCCTGCATTCGATTTACTGTTTGTGCTGTGCTACGTGTACCTCTATCATCTAATATAATATTACGGTCAAGGAGAAAGTGCGAGTAGTGAATACTGAATATGAACATTCCGGGCCATACATAATTACACCAACTATGCTGTGTTCTCCTCTTTTAATTCTCCCGCCCTGCCAGATTTAAAATGAAAGATGCCGAATCTTTTTGTAACATTGCGTTTTGCGTTATATACTATAATAATGGGCTCTCATCTTCAAGGAGGTCGACGTGACTTCTTCTCAACTTTCTTCAAAGATTTAATCCTTTCAACTTTAAAGTCAAACGTTCAAGTCTTAAGTATTACCATTTTTTATTTTTATTTTACGAATGTATCCACAAAGTGTCCTTTCAGCCCAACCGCTTACATATAATTTTCCTTCTCTCTAAAGCACTACTTATCATCGTCGTCCTCCACCCAAAATCTACGTCCTGTCGCCGGTAATATTAGTCTTAACACTCTTGGCTCTGTACTAGCGTCTCCGCTCAGAAATGGCATTAAGCATTTTCCACATCTCGACACTTTCCTCCTGCTTTCTTACACTGCTATCCTGTCGTTGAAATGGACGAATTAGTGTCAGAACTGCGACGACCGTTTCAAGTTACCCTTTGTTTATATACTTACTTTGCATTACCTAACTTCAAACATTTTTGCGTGCATAAAACCAAAACTGTCTCTCCGCTCTTGTAGTCTTCATGCTATTCACTAACGGGCTCTTAGGGAGACTTTTTAACAGGAACTGGCAACCTAATGTACCTACCGCTATGCACGATTCGTCCAACCAACTTAAGAACCACCGCGACAAAAGTGTCTATCTAGTGGCGGCGATTCACAGTCGTCGCGTGTGCTTTTTATTTACAAGAGCGCACAAAAATATTCTCTTGCTCCACATAAATATCTCAACAGCATAATGCTTTCGTGCTGTTGAGATACCAATGCTGGAGAAAGAGAACACGTTACACAAAACTAACAAAAGACGAAGACAAGCTTCCAGGCTTGCGATGTAACTTAAACAAGTACAAAGCAGAGCAGGAATGTCAAAATGGAACGAAACAATAAAGAGACGCTCTTTTTCCTTCTCTCGCTCTCTTCCTACCTACACGTCATTTGCTTTGCTTTTGATGATTCACCATTGGCGAAAGTGTTGGCATTGTATGAGATACAATGAGATTGGCATTTTCATAGTATTCGAGGTCCGGAGCGCATCTTTGTCAATCCTCTTTTCTTACTCCTTTTCTATTTTTACTACCAGGCAGTCAGCCAAGGCACACACTCCGAACATCCCGCTTTGTAAAGCCATTTTAGTAGGACATCTACCCCACTTTTATTTCCTTCAAACAAAAGCAACATTCGTACGAATTTTATGTAAAGTGTGTGTACATTTCAGATTTACATAATACAATAATAACCACCACGAAGGAACCGTAAAGTCAAAAAAACGCAGCTCAAAGACTGAGTAGCAACAGCGGGAAAGTTAACAGTGACAATGGTGGGATGATAATAGATTGAACTATGTCAACGTCAACGTTGAACAAAATCAAAAGTTCGAAATAACATGTTTTGAAGGAAACCACAATGCTAACAACAAGCTAGAACTACGGTATTCATTTCCCAGTGCAAACTAAAGCAGTTCCACAAAAACAAAATTGTACCCCAATATATCTTACCTAAGCAGACGGTCTCAAAGAAGTAATAATTAAATGTATAACCTTCGATTATAGTAATACAAGCGCATAACCCAAAATTATTATTAGCATTTACAATGTACAAGGGAACTTTAAATCAGGAAAATAAATATTACTTCTGATGAAATACATAAAGGAATCATAGCATATTGAAACGGGGTCCGCGAACTTTGGGGATCCTTCGGGACATTGGAGTAATTCTTGATACATCAACGTAAGTCTCCTTAGATAGGTATGAGTATTTAGTCTACTGACGAGAATATAAATACCAAATGCACTTTGGTATACTAAGAAATGCCTACACTTTTGTTTCATCGTCTTGGCAAGGCATCGCCAGTCAGTTATATATCTCAAAAGACCAAAACACAACTAACACTACAACATCTGTCTGCTATAATGTATTTGGAAAAATGGAACACACAGCCTGCATGTACATAACATTACAAATACAAGTTCCTTTAAAAGTGGAAAACAATAGCATCAGCAAAAGAGTTACAATTAAAACAATTACACAACGTTGCATTTTACCCCAGTAAACATTAGCGTTGTATGGAGATGCTTTTACTCAAATGCGCTGAACTTTTAGCCTGTCTAAATCGTGACTAATATATAAACAAATGGAAATTTCTGCTCTGCGCCTTATACCTATCGTTCCCCTTTTGAAACGAGAATTTTGAACAAAAAACTATGCAAACGGCGAATTCAACGATATACGAAAGAGAAAACTTAAAATTCAGTTGGCATAAATAAATATGCCTATATCTACAGATGTCGTGCTAATGTAAACTTTACAATTTCAGATACCAGACATTATTTCCCAGACCCCCTGCTAAGTTACACACTGAGCGATGCACTATTATAAATGGCAGTGGTGCGTTCTGGAGAATGGCAACTCAAGGATGCAAAAAAAAACATCTTTCACTTTCTATCCATCCCCAAAAAATTGTCATTCGTCCGTCTGCTCCCATCAGATATCCCCATTTAACGTTAGATTGAAATGCAAACACAAAAAGCAACATTTTGAATTGAATGTTTTGTATGAAATAAAAAGTATTCGGCTATCGTGTCATAGTATGTTTTTGTCCTGTTTACATTTTTCAAATAAATACGGCTGAACGAATTCCAAAAGTAGCGCTATCACTCCACTTTGCGCCACTGAATGTAAATCAAAACGCAACGGCAATTTAACCAACGACCACAAAGTGTATCCCATCACAGCAGCACTTACCATTTTTCCACAGAAGTGGCCAAAAGTATGGGTATTACAGATAGATACCGTTGTTGCGTTGTTATTTAAAAAAGAAGAAAAATCACATTGACGGATTAAACTGACAAACGTCTTTGTGCTTCAATGGCTTCCAAGAGCTAGCACTACATAATGAAGCGAATCACTTTAGATATTTTTGTTGTGTCTAAAAGGAAAAAAAACCTTCAACGATGCAAAAATGGCAAGGACCACTACCATTCATGAAAAAGCAAATGTTGATATGACATACTTACATCTAGCCTTTTAGAAGAGAGTAAAAGCTAGCAATGGAGAAAAGGAGTTTGGAAATAGGAATAATAAAATTGAAAGAAAAACGTATCATGCATACGTAAAGTGGAGTTGTACTCTTCTAGAGATCATCTAGAGAGAAAGGTTTTTTACGTTCTGTTTGTTTGCACATATAACAGTTCATCTGATACGGTGTGTACTGTGTACTATGTACAGCATAACATCATAAAAATAAAAATAGAAAGTGCATATGGGCTACAACAATCAAATCTAAGCATTATGACGCACGTCCAGTCTTCATTCTTTTGAAATGCTTTCAACGTGTCGGTGGTGGTAGGGAGGTTCTTTATTGTACACATTATCTATAATAATAATATTAGCTACAACAAGTGAAGTCAACAAAGGGGGAGCGCGGGATACATCTATAAATGGGCATTTATAAGGAAGTTCCTATTGCAGTCGTAAATACACGGAAAAGTACATACATGTTTATTGTGTGCCAGGATTTGAATGCGCCGGAAACAGGAACAACAACTGACTATGACGATGACTATGACGTACATTTTGTTGCCAGAAACAGAAAGAAACGTCCAGATGTCCTTGCTCAACCACCTTGAATCAGCGTATACAAAAGTAAATTGAATTTGGGTTTTTGAACCACTACTATGTATTGGACGGAGCACAAAGAGGTCAACGAAAACAACATCGAGAACAGATGACTGCAGTATATACTTATTGGCAACATGCATTTTTCATGATAGTTACGATTAAAAAGTCGGTGAAAGTCTGGGATTGCATGTGATGCAGGGTGTCAATATACAAAACAGACAGGTACCACACTTCTAATAAGAAACGACGATGTCGTCTTCCCCAAAACTTCACAACTCTCTTTTTCTGCTTTGAAAGGGAGATCATGCTGAAAAAATTGGAAAAATGAGTAGCCAACCTTACAAAATATCTTCCGAACTGTTTGGCGCTTGTCCAGCACACTTCACTGCATTTGAACAAAGAGACATAGGAGCCTAAATATATTTCTTTCACCCGCACGAATACATATACACATAAACCTACCAGCTACAAACAAAAATGCCAACATTAAATAGTATCAATCGGTATATCTTATATCGCCTTCCGAAAGCCAACATAAAGATAGTCTCACCCCTGCCAAACCGTATAGTAGTTATTTCCTTTTTCACTTTCTCCCTCCTCGGTTGTAAAAAATGAAAGACTTTGGGACACACTTACGTACAACCAATCACTATACTTCCGGATCCATTATACGACTGACTTCAAAAGGAACACATGGATAGACAGACACCCGTACACGCAAGCAGGCCGACAAAACCGGATCATAGACTCACTACACCGCAGTCACCATATTGCTAACTAAGTGTAGTGTGATCTGCCGCCAAAACTTTCATTTATTTTATTTTCACCCTTTATCTATTACACCGTCACCTTACCTGAGGCACTTTGTTGTTTATGTTTGACACGTACATCCATACCTACCTTATTTATATCAACCGATCGTATATCATCTCAAGGAGAATAATACAGATTCCATTCCATCCTCGAATATATTATGTGGCACTGCAGGAAATACATTTTTTGCAATATAGCCGAGTTTATTTAGATATACAATTAAACGGCAACCCCACGCTGGTATCTGTGTTTAATGTCATATGCGGTAACAAAATGGTTGAATTCCAGGAAATCGTAAAATGTCCTGTCGTACTATCTCATTGTTATTATCAACGCTACAATCGCATTTTTCTAGACAAAGATTCCCTCCTAAATCCCTCAAGTCACATATATTTTCGACCTTTGTAGCAACTTCCCAATACAAATTAAATTTTGAGAATCAATATACGACTTTCTCGTTATTTATACCGCAGCTACTGTCCTTTGAAAAAGATCAGATACTAAAAGAGAGAGAGAGGAGGGGGAGAAAGTGAGTGAGCTTTATTTGTTGTCTTCCTCGAACCAACCGTACTTTTCTTTCCACTCTTCTCTTTCATTCATCCACTTTTTCAATAAATGTAACGGTTTTTTCGAAAGATAAACGACCTTCCCTGTGACAAGACGAATGTGACAACGTAAACAGTCTTAAATTCTTTTCATACCATTCACCAAAGAATGCTGACGGCAATGACCAGTCAACGGGAGAGTCAACAGTCTTTGGTGCATTACATCTCTAGAGGGAGACGATGATTCGCGACTCTGAAGAAGAAAGAAGAGACGACGACAACAACGACGAGAACAAAACACTTCCCTACTCGATACAATGATGAATATACAAAATAAATGCACAAACTATAACCGACCCAGCAAAAAGTGTATTTTTAACCGAATATATCCTTGATCTATACCTAAAAAGATTCATGCTGGGATGTGATGAAACTCAAGCCATATTGTACATGGTTCCTGCTATATTACACCCCATAAAAGTATGTCCCTATAAACAAGCAAAAAATATGGAAAAGAATGTGGATATTAGGGAAAAAATTTGGTCATCTTTGAAATCGTCTCTTGGCTGCTGCTACTATACGCACGCATTTATATGGATTCTTTCGTTATGAGTTGAGTAACTTTTTTACCATAAACTGTAGCTTTCACACGAGTAAATGAACTAAATGCTCAACCACACGATACGATAGAATGACTCTCTGACATGACAAAAGAAACTAACCGACTAAGCAGAAATCCACATTCTTATACACGTAATAGTGGCGGCTGTTCGGCTGGCGTACACATATATACATTTTTATTCTTTCGTGTAGACAGTCAGCTCCCTTTTTTTCTTCCACTGCCAGGACGCTGTCTACCCAGGCATCATCATCTTATTATTGCATCGTTTCAGTAAAAATTCATCGCAGTTGGAAGCTCCTAGTGAGAACGTTTTGCAAATATACGAGCCCTGTGAAAAGCATACAAGTAGTCATAATAAAACGTAGAATTTCCAGAATTAGAAAGACACTTTGGGGAAAGGAGAAAAAAAGACCTGAGACGTTGTTGGCAAAGAAAAACGAAAGGCTGTGTGTTCTGTATTGTTTGTACGTCATGATGATGTACGTACATGTACGATGTACGAACCCAAAAAACAAAAAGAGAAAATAACAAAGCGATGATGATAACAGTGCTAAAAGCGTACTACACTTTCTTCTCATACAAGGGCAGCAGCACCACGTTCCCTTGTGTGAGTGAAAGTGAACAAACAAAAGACACAATATGTTCTTCTGTAATATTCTACTCGACTGCCACATCCACATCCGGCTTTTTCCTTTTTATGTCTGTCCAAAATCTTATAAATGAATCTGGAACACCTAAATCTGCCAGAAAGTTTAAAACTATTATATGCAATATGCATTGCAGTAAAAGTTACTGAAAAGGAAGATAGTGGTAATGAATTGTGTTGCTTGCTTTTCCTCTGAAAGAGGAAAATAAATAATAAAAACACTTCAAACAGGCCAAAACAAAGAAAAGTGAAAGAACGCACGTGTTCATTTATTGTTTACTTAAGAAATACTCTTTAAAATTCTCGTGACAAAACGTTCTTAAAAATTTACGACTTTCAAGCCCAAAGCTAAGCGAACCAAAAAGGGGGTTTCATGAATTATGGGTAAACAAGAAGATCAAATAAAACGTTACTACGCGTATTCAAAACTTAAAACTTTACGGAAATCATAAACATAGCAAACAAAAAACTGTTGACATCAACCCTTTTGCTGCAACAACAATTGTTTAGTTCCCAACCGGTGTTCATATTTAAGAAAAATTACCTACAAAAGTCCGTTAGATGCGGGTGTGCCACCCAATTAAACTTCTTATTTGCTATTGTATATAGGAAATAATAATAGGTATGTGTCCTGTTGGCTGACGCTCCCATTAAACAATGACATTATTCCCAGAGTCATTTGGCAATTACCATCTGTTCAACTCTCTTAACCTAATTTTCTGGAAAATACCACCTGGGATTCACGTAATTTTAAAAATATTACTGTCAGTATAATGTGGTAAACGTGTTGGAATGTTTTAATAGGTACCCCTTAAGACGTGAAGGAAATTCAAATATGCCACTAAACAAAATGTTTACATTTACTACAAAAATGGTTTACCAAATATAGCGCGAAGGGAGAGAGACAGAGAGAGAGAGAGAGGGAAAAAAGAAAAAACTATCACCGTTCCTTCCACCCCTCCTACACTTTGGGAAATAACTCGACAACGTACATATATTTTATTATTAGCAGCATGGCGGTATCCACTGTGGTGAAAGCATTGGTATAGCGCCCTACTTACATTTCACATAAATCGACAACTTGCTGAGCGCTGGGGTAACATTGCGGCGAATGGATAACACTGCACCGGTATACTGACTTGTTGTTATTTACGTTATTGTTTTTCCGCAGAGTTATGAACAAGAAAATATATACAAGAAGAAATCCTAATTCATTCCACTTTTTCACGCTATTCTGAACCAACGAAAAAAAATATGATTGCGTTAAAATTGCCGAGATTTTTTCGACATTCCTTAAATAAAATGCAGGATCAAGATGAAAACCCAGTGTATCATACCCTTAACCATAGATCCTTTACAACTTTCTCCACTTTCTCCCTCACAACCTACTTATTTTACAATCCTTTCCTTCTTTTTACTACTTCTACACCACAGGCTTACGCAAAAATACATAATAAAAGGTACACGTACCCTTTAAGTTATACAAAATACGTCTTACTTTCTGTTTTCTTCTCTCTGTCTCGCTCAACGCATTCAACAAAACCTCACGTAAAACTGATACTTATAAAACTGGCGAAATTACACACCAAAAAGACTTCTCTTCCTCTTCTGTACATTTCTTGATACGTTCCACATTTATTTTTCCGTTCCTCCATATATTTTTTTAAAAAGAAACGAAAGGCTTTGAAGTTGTTTTTTGTTCCCGTTACGCTAACCCACCATCACGACCATTATTTCGTACACTTCAGGCAGACATCCATTTTTTCGCTCATATATATTTTTTCTCCGGGTGCAGATGTACCTCGTGCAAAAGTATAAAGTGCAAGGAATCGTCCGTTTACCAGACCAGAATAGATTGCATAGTGTATAGCATCAGTATTATTGATACATACCACAGAGACGTACTACTACAGGCCCTTATCCACACGAAAACAACAAGGCAGACAAACGAAGACTTGTAGTAATTCAAGTTCCAGAAATGTGCAAGAACATGGGCTCATGTCCGAGATTCCACGCTGATGATGATGCTGATGGTGAAATGGAAGATGAGTCGTTCGTTTCCTTTTTTCATGAATGTTATATGTATGCATTGCCATATTATTGTGCTTTACTCTGCTGCTCCTACTTCTCTCTCATTTCTCTACTTTCTCCCTTCCACCACCACCACCACTGCTTCCAACGCCACCACCACTGTGTCTCTTCACCAGCCCCACTACACATCTGTCTATTCTACGGAACAGAAGCCCTCTGTGCGGTATAAGCTCGCAGGCAAGTAAAAGCAAACAGTTACAGTGAAGGTTTTTTGGGTTATTACCAGCAGAGATACGTATGTACGATACGTAAAGTCTCTTTCCCTTTCATATGAATCGTGACTGGATCGTGTGTTGTTTTTTGTGTCTGTACCAAAAGCGCCTTGTGTACTAGACACTGAGTACCCAGCAGGATCAGAAAAAGCATCAACCGAGCTGATAGAAGCGGCGATGGTGAGACACACTTTAGTACACACACACATGCATATCAGCATACAAAAGGGAGAAGAACCCTGGTATAAAGGCGTCTTGTCAGTTTCTTTGCCTCAGTTCAGTTCAACTGCCGACCTCCTCAACACTAAAACGATCGAGGTGTCAACCGGTTCTCGAGATCGCATACTAATCCAACGGCTTCTCACATTTCCCCACGTGTCGGCACACACAAAATAATATATGCGTGCCTACGGGATACCTGGATGCTTAGCTGCCCTTATCTCAGGCGGTAGTAGCCAACATACTTGAGAATAGAAACAAGAGTGTCTCCAGCAAACATCAAAATCAACACTTATTTCAGTTCCCTCATTGCAAAAACAAAGCATCATTGTCTACATCGCCACACCATCAAAATACCACAACGGTCGAAAAGCCTCTTGAGCAAATTTGACTTACGCGCAATCGTGTTTGCGTTACATTATTTTTCGCAACAGTTCAATCTTCCGTAAACAAATACGACTTTACTACTGTTCAATAAAGAACCTTTCCGCATCATTTTCTCGGTATCAGTGATTACTGAGCTGTAGGAACATGCCATCATCTGTAGGATTTCTGTGGCATCATTCATTTCAGCTGTGTTTACTCAACATTCCTACATCTTGAAATTGGTGACCGCAGGTACGCGGAGGCATTTCCTTTCGAGTTCACTCACACCACAGCAAATACACACACAAACATTTGAATGAATGAATGAATGAAAACGAGGTTTTATTATTCGCACATCAGTCATGTCAACATTCAAGCAAAAAGGGTGAACACTTCAACCGACGTCCAAGTGCAAACACCCGCAAAAGGACAAAGAATTTGCGAGTGAAAGACTATAATAATCCCCCTAAACCAGTACAAGTTAATAAAAACGTTACATTAGTGAATGCGGTAGGTTACTCGAGAATTTAGCAAGGAAAGTGTTCTCTCCGGTACCCCGTTATCGTGCTCATCTTATGATCTCCGGGTTTTAATGTGATCTTTCCAGGTATTGTGAAAACAGACGTCACGACTGGTAGAAAAGGTATGTTTACTCTAAAAACCGTATAACCATAATGGTATTGACTATCAACACAGTCATCATCACACATGCTATAATAATATATCTTGTCCTTCCACGAAATAGTTAAACTTTGCGTGAGGTACAAAAATATTTTCTCTCTCTCCACTTGCTTTTCTTGATGGTGGCGAAAACAGATTTCAGTAATGAACAATTTAGACAGTAAATCTTGCAATGCAATCCGGCCGACTCCTCGGAGAGAAAGAGAGCGCAATCGAGAAGCCACCTAACATTTTATCTGTCTCAGTCCAATATCCAAACACACAAGTACTAATTGACAGACAGTCCTAAGTCCTAAATTAGAACGATTTTTACGTGAGTCACACTTTCTGCCTTTTAATATTTATTCAAGTAACGTACCATTCTCTAAGCACAACTCGATAATAGTTGGAATATTTGGACCGACAGAGTAAAAAAGACCCTTTCAAGTTTCTCGCATCTACTACGTCAGTAGTGCCAAGAGATATTCTTAGAATCCACCAATACCCTTATTTATTCATTTATGTGCAGACACTCAGTACATTATTATAATGCCCCCGTAAAAGAACAGTTGTATATTCGCTGCGGTATTGACTTTGTTGATTTTCAAAACAAAACAAGTTACAATCTACACAAGTCTGCCTCTCATGTTCCATCCAGCGTTACTGCCTTCTAACCCAGTTTAGTAACAACAACATTGCCAAACACGGTGAGCAACAGTAAAAGGTTGAAAAAAACAAAGGAAAAAAGTTTCTATCACTCGAGCTGTATTCAAAAGATAAGAGAAAGTGAGAATCTGAGCTGCAGAAGCAGCAGACAAATTTCATCTAAAATAACATCCTCCAAAACTAACTCTTGTCACATCTGATCTAGGCGATGAGCTCATCCTCTGTTTCCAGACTCCGCATACACAAGAGCAGGTAGTTTTATGTTTGATGATGAAACCTCACGAAACAATCCCTTTTTTCGTTCCCCACTTTCAACAACAGCTACACTAGTGGAAATGGCAATACTACAAGCGGTGAGGAGAAATAGAGAATGAGAGAGACTGAAACGAGGCAGCGCTTCGCAAGTCAAGACCTATATTCGTTATCAATCTTTCAAACCACAAACATAGATTCTTCAACACAAGCATGTCCTTACTCATGTCTTCCTTGTATACCACTTACAAGCACTTTAAATGACTGCACCCCTCAGTAGCAACCACTGCTCTGATAGTTGTTGTGTTTTTATGGTGTCATGAGGTGGTCGTACTCTTTTACCCCCATACACATAAAATACACGCATACATATACCTACCTACTTACAGTTATCACGTTTTGGATAATACAAGCCACTTCCAACTTACAAGTTAAAGTACCAAAGAGACCAATCGCAATCCTTTTCATATCTTTCCACGCAGAGATAACACAGGTATATTGCCGGTATCATTGATGCGACACCGTAGAACAATTGTCGCACCGACGTGTTTATAAAAATTTCTTTCGCTTTCTTTCTACCTTTCTGTATTTGTGCTGAACTAACAAAAGTACAACATTATTTGAACATGTTCGCATTTACAATAGTGATGATGATGGTACAGAGTGAAGCCGTGGTATCAGCTGAATTTTAACAGTTGCATAAAAACATTTCTCTTTCTCTCTCCCGTGTCTATTTCTTTCTCTTCCTCTCACACTTTTAACAAAAAATAGTCCGGCGAGCGTTATTCTAAGGAAAAAAAACTTTTACCCAAAGTAAACTTACTTTGGAAGCGCGTATATATATCCAAAGTATAAATGAAGAAAAAACGCCGAAGACCGAAGATGTCTGGATTGCCGTAGCTTTCTCACTCTCTTCGTCCCCAAACACCAGTTTTGAGGTAGTCATTTTCAATATTCCTTCTATAACAATTGTTCCCACCATACTACCACGAAATTCAGAGGTTCTTTAACTCATTCTACACACCTGAGAGGACTAAAATACAGAGTTCGTACCTGGCTATATTAACACCTATCACTATCACTGAAAACTGTACCTTGTCGCGGTTACGTATGCATTCCAATGGATGCTTTCGGCAGTATACAAACTTGAGTAAAATGCACTCATGTAGATAGATACACATTCGTGCACTTACCTGAGTTTTTCTTCTTTCCTTCTTATTTTTTATACTTATTTACTTGCCAGTTTACTTCTTTCTCCCTTTTCTACTTTTCGGTTGTTGAGAATGGTATCAACGGTGCTATCTGTAACAGAAGTATGATACCCTAGCCTAGAATTCCCTCATGAATTACATCCACCTCCTTTCTCCTACACATTTGTATGTCTCTACCTTAATGTCTATATACACTACTGCTGCAACCGTTGTTGCCCCCATCTTTCACGAGTGACGACAGAGAAAAAAGAAGAAGCACAGTTGTGTCAGTGTTTTCGTAAATGTGGATAGATGATGATGATGACGACGATGATCACGATGATGATTATACGAACGGGACGAGAAGAGAAAAAAGTTGGTTCATGTTGTTAGTACGACAAAAAAAGTTTTGTCCTCGCAGCAGATCATTTTCTGTTTTCTCTCTCTCGCACAGTCCCTTAGACGAGCCTTTTTTGATAGCGACAGCTATTACTTTTCTCACAAAAAGAAAAAAACCCTCGTAAGTTTTTCCCGTATTCCAAAAGCACAAACAATACATAATTCAGTTCAGTTCCCGTATTACATGCAATAATCATCTTATATATTATATATATCGACTTAAGGCAGGAAAAGCGAGGGTCTGGATAGCGCAGCGTCTGGGTTCAGGTACACAATACCTTTGCATTCGTGAACATTCCTCGGTTTTACCCAATTTATAAGATCCTACCCTACGTGTCTACAATATATCTGTTAACTAGTAAACATGTCACTATTTCATCTAATTTAACAAACATGCCATTTCGTTGTTTTTTATTATGACTAACATTTTCACCCAATAACACACATGCATCATGCCTGGCTTCTTAAAGAAATTCGCAGCAGGTACAGCGTAACCTTATTCCACCACCCCAATAACAAGTTGATAAAATAGTTCCACTTTTTAGGAACGAGGGGGTAAACTTGTGACTTAACTTGGGTGCTGTATTGTACTCGAGGCGGGAGTTGTTTTATATGAGAAAAAACTGAAGAATGGCAGTAAAGCAAACTTTTTATACAGATACCAACCAACCAACCAACCAACCAAGCGAATAGAGATATTACACCAGTTGAAAAAGTGGTACCACCGTTACTTCTACTACCAGAGGTGGTCGCTGCAAAGGTAGTAGTAGTAGTACCAACTAGCGTTGAAAAAGGCTGCTGAATAGTTTACTACAAAATGTGTTCTATATTCGTCTCTTCTACTTATTCTCACTACTACTACTACTACTATTACTACGAGTCGTTCTATTGGGTAGTTATGTCGAAACAAAATTATCCTAGATGAATTCCCGCAGGAAAAGAACCTTGCTTAGTACGTTTGGAGAAAAGACTTTTCTACGAGACGCGGAGACACATGCAGGGTAGTAATGCGCTTCGACCGTAGAGACTTTCTTAACTTTATTGTTGCTCTTTTCCGGACATTTTTTAAAGTACGTACTTGGCCAACTTTTTTTTAATTCTTGACGAGCATGCATGACGATAATAACCTGACTGAATAATCTATTTGGTGTGTTATCTCCGTTTCGTTATACTGTCATTATCCGACATCTAAGAACATAATTATATTTTAGAAACAGACCGGTTCAGGTTGGAGCATCATATGGGAACATAGACGACACATAATCCCCACGCTATGTATCCCATATACCACATATTAAGAATTTATGTACAGTCATACCAAAGCGTAAATTCAGTTCGTGTCCTTGCATTTTCCCGCACTTGTATCACTAATGCAAAAGGACATTTAACAAAAAAATCGTAAAATAATGGGACAACATGTTGACCCAATTACACAGAAGAAGCGCGCAACAAACTACTCAACTGGGAACATATTGTCTACCTTTCGTTATCCAACTCCTTGTGTCGCCATTAATTCCCCGGAGAAAAGGGAACACAGCGTGGTGCTGAATTTCCTAAAACCGCTAGAGACTCGAGAATAACCTTTGGAGTGTCTCTCTCATGCCTGTAGCTGATTGTCACTCCCCGTTTCCGCTGCCTATCTCGGTCTCTCATTTAGATTATTCAATTCACTTCTGGCGACTACTACCTGTCTTTGTAATTTTCTGGGAAAAGAGCATTTTCTATCGCCATTGTAGTGGGTCTACACGGACTGCACACACACCAGGCACCCTCAAAATCTTGTTTGCAAAGAAAATCAAGATCAAACGGAAAGGTGGCAAAACCACAAATAAATACTCGTATTCTCATTCGTTTACGAAAGATACCACAAAACGAGCGGTCCCCTGCTTGTGTATTCCAGATTGTTTTTACATTTCGCATTACCTGATGAATGCACGTAATTTGCAAGGTGTTTCCCCGAATACTCAATACGCCTACATTTCAGTAGGCGTCGTAAATCTGTTCTATATTTTCTCTGCTTTCATGCTTTACCTTTTAGATAGACGACTTGACTTGATCGCACAAGGACATTGTCATTCGTTACCCCTATCACACAGAAACTCATCGAGGTATGAATTCTCCAAACATTCTCACTCCTCGTTAGAAAATTAGAAATCAATAAACATCCTTATCTCTTGAGGTTTAGCATGCATAATACCTTGTTTGTGTATGCTTGAATCGACGTTTCGCTTGATCAACAGCCAGTAAATTTCTAAGATGGCTTCGTATTTGCGTGGAATCTTAACAAAAGTCATCCATCGTAAGCTCAGTAGCTCAGTAACAAATATTTAAGCTTCGCATCTAGTACAACGTAGGTTAACGTGTACAAGATTGCGACTTGCACGCCGCTATTTTGAAAATAAGAACACGAATTGCATTCTTATATAAAATCATTAATGGTGACTGTGCACTGTCATCTTACCGTTACAGGATTACCCCAGAAAAAACATAAATCTTTACAAAAAGTAACCACAAAAAATTTACATCTCCTCTACTATACTATTACACTTTTCCCTCAACACCGTAACGCCAAACGCATCTCCTCCGCCGTTGCAAGCTTTCCCACAATAAAACTTTTCTGAGAGGGAGTGGCAAGCAGGACGTAATGTAGGCCTGCAGCCACAGTTGGGTATCAGTATCTACTGCAGTAGCGAAAATACTGAAGTACCAGTATCAGTAGCAGTATTGGTCATAATACTGATACTTTTACTGAAAAAAGCTTTTGAAAATCCCAC
>JAHZNE010006819.1:0-23916 GCA_027744055.1 Callyntrura sp. NNG-2020
CCAAATTTGTCAATTTTAACCACATATTTAACCACATATTTTGGCATTTTTAAGAACATAAATACATACATATTTTAGTCATTTTAGCAACATATTAATTGGAACTTTAGTAATAACGATAAAATATGGATAATAATACATACACATACACACACACAGCAGCCATGCATAAAATGTATATACCTGCTCAATCTCTTTACAATTTCTTGTCTACCTTCTTCTTCCTAACCAAACAACAACCTTCCTCAAACCAAACCCATATCGCTCTCTCATCCTCTCCCTTTTGGTGTAGTCAGTCACCAACAAACTGAAATGGTCGGCAATAAAAAAAATATTTTTAGTATCACCGAAATGTCCATAACTCTCTTCTCTCTCTCTCTCTCTCTTGAGCCGTAAGCCATTTTGCTTCGCTTGTCTCTTCTGTCTTGTTAAGTAAACAGCAGAAAATGTGATTGCAATAACACAACACTAATAACATTAATAATAATAATATGTCCACAACCATTGTATGTGGTACAGGCGCATAAAAGAAGTACATTATGAGTTTATTAAACTGAAACCAGTCTCCATTTTCTTGATCTCCATTTTTCTCCATTCATTCATCGATTTCTTCCTTTGGTCATGGTGAATCCACACAAAAATACTCGATGTACCGTAGGTACGCATACCTTGTGCCCAATTTAGCATTACCAATTTACGACATAACAATCTATATGAAAAGTGTATTACGACAGAATGTAGATATATACTCCTCTGCTATCATCCATCTCTCTCTTTCCCTTTTCCAGTCATCCTTGTCACATAAACCATTCTAATCTGGCAGTGAGGAGAAGAGGAGTGATGGGAAAACAAACAATTATATTGCGCACGGTGACGGGACTTGAATTGAAAAATCGCATGGGAATGCGTATGTAAAAACCCTCATTTATTTTAGGGATGGGAAAAATTCCAAGATTTATTTTCCCTTCATCATCATGATCATCATGATCATCATGATCATCATCGTCCTCGTAATCTAGTCAATCCGAATTTGAAAGAGGCAACAGAGTTTCTCGCCGAGTAAAAACCGTTTTGCCTGCGTACGTGTGTATGTGCGCGCACTTGCAGTTAGTCGTCGTCGTCGTCGTCGTAGTAAATAGTTTTGTTGGTGAATTTATGGCCTGTGGCTGCAGCCAAGACAAGAAGGGAACGAACAGAAGAGAGAGAGAGAGAGAGAGAGAACAGTTTATTGTTGGGAGCATTTTTACTAGTTGTGTATATGAGGTGATCGAAGAAGACGCGAAAGAGTAGAAGGGGAAGAGAGAAAAAGCTCGAGCCCAATTACTACTACATAGAGAAAAGATAAATTCCTTAATAGTCGGTTTTGTCCTACCGCAGCAGCTGAAAGGACGAGGATGAACAGACGCTGATGATTAGAGAAACGCGACTGAGAATGAGAACCGCGAGTTTTGTAACCAAAAACCATCACCATTCGCCAATATAATAAATGATGATATGCAAACACCACACACACACACATATTATATTATACAGTTTTAACAACCAAGTAGTAGTATAGCCTGCCCTCAGTTCGGTTTAATATATGCAACAGAATAATAATTTAGAGAGAGAGAGGGAGAGAGAGAGAGAAAAGAGACCGAAGGCACTTGTTAACCTTGGAGGTTGCATCGTATAAATTGAGCTTGTTTCACGATGAACAAGTACAACTATGCCGTGTGTATCTGTGTATATATGGCCAGCGTCACACAAATCAATACAAAGTGCCCCATTTACGGGGAACAATTACGGTTTTATAGAGATGTTGTTTTCAAAGAAAAAAAAGGGAGAGAGAGAGGGAGAGAGAGAGAGAGAGAAGATACGTAATCTTATTTTCTCGCTCTCCACTCTCGGTATTTTGTACACTTTTAATCCCTAATCAACCAACGATGAGAACAAATGAGAAGACATATTAGTTCCCTACTGACACGACTAGTTTTAACCTTTAAGCTTCGAAAATGGTTATATGGCTCTTCTAATGACTGTCGTTTGTTGTGGGACTGCGACTATCGATTGCAAACAAAAAGAAGAACAACACTTGGTGTGTTTACAAGTCAGAACGAATTGCTTGCTGGCAAATCACTCTTTTCTCTAAAGGCACACACAAACACCACCATCATCATCACCGCTTTGTTCTCGTTTCCTTCAAAAGACCTTTGAAGTAAATTAAACGAATGCATATATAATAGGAGGAGGAGGATGATAACTAGAGAGAGATGAGTGACTAAGACTAAGGTTATTATCCTTACACAGAGATACCCACACAAAGCTACAAATGGCGAGATGCAAATTAATGCTTATCATAAACGAGGGATATTTAAAATCCCATTAGGAATCCACACTATTAGAGTGTGCAGTGGTGGCGGTGATGGTGGTGGTGGGGATTGAAGGCATAAAAATTTAATACAATCATCCTGATATTCATAACAGAACAATGACTAATTAATGCATGTTTGTAATTTTTGTCCTTATTAGCCTAATAATTGTCTTTCTGAAGGAACTTTCTGTACAGAGCACACAGTAACTCTATGTGTAGTTGGTAGTAACCTTTCTGCGATCTCAGGCAATGTGTATTTGAATGAAGGCGCAGAGAGAGAGAGAGAGAGAGAGGATCGACAAACAGCCGCGGAGAAAAAAACAGGCTGCGAATTGCACTTTTTTTGTTTTGGCTTATAAACCCATTAATTCATTTTTATATGTGTCATTCAAACCAGAAAGGAGCAAAAAGGAAAATTTATTTAATGAGAAAACCGTGTGATTAGTGACCCTCAAACTCACACTCTCCAAAGGGGAAAAAATAAAATTCAATAACAATAATAATAAGTAAATGAAAACAAGTCAAATGTTAAAAGAGAGATTTTTAGGCTCTTTTTAAATCACCGTTTCTTCTGGTGGTATAATGCAACCATAATAAGCTGTGTATGAATGTATGATGATGTATGCCTATATATATTTCTGTGCGTGTAGGTAGCTCTCTATTTATTTTTATTTATTATCCTGCTTTTCTTAGAATGCGTAAAAATGTCGTTATTTAATATGCACACGGCATACCTGAATGCAGGTAATAATGTGCCAGGAATTTCATTTCATCCTCAACGTCGTCGTACCGTATAGCAATAATACACGGCCACCAAAATAAAAGCATGGCCATATAAATTGCAGTTTCTGGCTCGTCAATTTTTATATACTCGTTCGCATCGCATACAGATAAAATAAATGACGGTTTCGATGGATCATGACAACATTGGCCGTTAGTCGCGCGCAGGCCCATGCTCAATTTAAATGTACTTTATTATTATTCAATGCTGCACTTATGCGCTAATACAAATATAAAGTATCGTTGACTTTGGTGTGCAAAAAGAGGAAGAAAAACAAAAAAATGCTACGTGAGAGTTCCTCATTTCCTTTTGGCCATTTCCACAATCCTGTCCCATAAATAAAAATAAATGCGCATAAAACTTCGCAGTGGCAACGGCAGCTTCATTTACACTCGAGTTTCGCCCAGATTTGAATGGACCATCATCGTCATCATCATCATCATCATCATTACCATTATTATTAATACGCTAGACCAAAGTACATCACGGAAGAACAGTGCAGTCGTAGTAGTGGCTATTTTATTCATAAATCCGCGCATAACACCTTAAGCACAGCGTATTTCACACAAAAAATGCCATAAAGCTAAAACGACGATGATTATGACGGTAATGACGTGAAGGCACAGGAGGATAAGCGATGACAGCAGGAATGCCAGTCACTTTTAGTGAGATGATACGTCCCAAGACTCCTATAAATAAAGCACGGAATATCATTTATAAACCCTTTATCAAGTTTGCCGCTACTGTGCATCGTGACATCTGTTCTAATAAAGTTTTACCCTAGCCAACAATATATACCCCACCATGATGACCATGTTAAAAGGCAGCGTATAGCCCCTACCAAAAGAAATAATTTTTTCATGGATCAAGGCTCACCTTGCTCTATGCCAAATGTAAATCAGAGAGATATCTATAGAAAAACAGAAATAAAGGCGCCTATAAATATGTCTGCAAAAAAGGAAGATTGCTTTTCTTCATCTCTCTCTCTCTCCCTCTCGCGTTTCATTTGCGTTACACACACAGCCTGAAATCAAAATACAGCGCGTCCTGTTTGGGTTTTATCCTTGTTACCTATAAAAAGCACAGTTTTGTTGGCAGTTCGGTAATTGTGTTGGTCGTTTCTCTCTGTATCTCTCGTAATAACAATAATAATATGTACTAGTACTAGTGATGACGAGGAAAAAAAGATTATTTGCTTTTGCCTACATACATTATTATAGCTTCTATTAACGTGCCTGTTGTATATAAACCTCTCTCTCTCTCTCTCTCTCTCTCTCTGTGTGTTGAGATTGTACAAAGTATTTTGGCCTTTATCGTAATCAAACTGGTATTGAAGCTGTCAAAAATGCAGTTTAGACAATTGTGCAAAAAGCAATCAGAGTCACCTCCTCGCCTCAGAGAGGCTCGTAGATGAGTTTATCTCTCTCTCTACCTCTCTACCTACCACGTTTATAGTAAACCTTTTTTACTATACGGCCTATTATATGGGGAATGATCCCTGATCCCTGGCCGTATATCCACTATGTAGTCATCTCGTCGTCGTCATTCATTTATTGATCTGGCCTATAATATAGGAAGACAATAACAATAACCTATAATGGCAGGACGTACGACGACTGGCTAGTATGGTACATACTTGTGTGTGTATTGCATTCCTGCAAATATTTTTTTATTGCGTTCATTCATTTCCTTTGATGAGTCCCCTTTGATTTATCTTTTGTAAATAAAAACGACGTCGTAAAAATGACATTAAACGAGTCCCTCTTCATTTTTTAAATGTTTTCGTATATTTGTTGAATACCTAGAGAGATGAATTCATATGCATGCATGTGCTTTGCTGAGACTGTCTAGGGAGGCTAAAGAGAGGCATAATGGAGGCATCAAGTTCAAGCATGAACAAATTGGTCGAAGGCATTGTTCATAATTGTGCATTGATATTTTTTTGCATTTTAAATCTTAACGTGTCGTGTAATCGAAGAGAAGAAGAAAAATGTTTTAAGGAGGCAGTGCCATTGTACGCATTAAATTTCAGGGATATTTTTATTAAAAGGAAGGAAATAACGTGATGGTAATGTCAATTGGGTTTATTTTGAAGAGGAGGAACGGTTTAAAGTTTAAGAACCTACAAGGTTTGCAAAAGATTACGCTAATCTGGGATGCTGTTCTACCTTTAAGCGTCTCCTACACACAAAACACAGATAGACACACACACACGCAAAAATAATCCTATCTACAAACCTGTCACACAGACATCCCAATTGTAAACTTGAACTGTCTATAATAAAATGGCCATTGATTTTGTGCATGTCACAACAATAGTAATTGAAGACCTCCCAGTGTTGAGTGAAAAATTAATTAATTATGGTTACATACTTGGTGTATGCAAATAGTACTGCCTCTTTTTACAATTCTGTCTCTCTCTTGTCGCCGTCGTCGTTGTCGTCGTTGTTGGTACATAAAAAACCTGAAAGTTTTTTTTTCTTACTTTACTTTTCGACTCGGTCCATTATTTCAGCCATCGAATTGGAAACAAGTCAATTGTTGCGACGACGCTCTCTGCAGCGTGCATAAAAGCATTGTTGTGGTGACTTAACTGTATAGGGACATTACGTTATATGAGTCTGTTACAATTTATGATTTTTTGCCTTGTATGGAACCCTAGAGAGGAGGGTGAACAGATTTTTTAGGTGCTGGGCTGCTACAGAGAGGGAGAGAGAGAGAGACTTTTCATCTCCTCAACACAACCCCGTCCCAGCCCAGAGAGACAGAGAGCTTGTGTGATATTCAAATTCAAGGACCCTACAGAAAAAAAACATGATGATGATGATGAAGCGTCGTCAGATAAAGCGACAGAGTGTTGTGTGTGGTCAACTGACAATGAGTTGATACATTTTACGTGGAAGCAAAACGAGCATATGTAGCTACTACCCATCTATTACAAACATACTTTGTTCCATCTCGGCATAAGTCGCCACGTTGTAAATTACATTCATTATTACTCCGCCTGATTCATATCATCATTAAAAACACACCTAATAAACAACCTTACTCATTTCATCATCTCTCCTCTCGTCATAAAAAAAGTACCTACCTCATCTCCTCTGTTGTCCTAGTGGACTCCCATTCAAGTTCACTTATTATATCCTTACATCCCCATCACATCTAGATTCACAATTTTTGCCCATCTGATATACCATATTTCTGCTCCCGTTCTTTTTTCCCACCTTTTCTGTTCATCCTATCCTGTCCATCATCAAACAAATCAAAACACAATGTCCAATCCACCCTTCTTCCTTCAATCCATCTCAAAATCAAGAACTGCCACCAAGCTACTAATAACAATGGTCCACTTTTTTCTTCTCATCTTTGCAATTTTCCATTGTTGTTCCCGTGTGTGTGTGGATTGTGGATTGTGGACACTGTATACGGACAACGACGGACATGCCCTGCCCCCGCCATTACAATTGACCACTTTTTCTGTAGCAAACGTTTTTATCTACAGCAGCAGGTATGGTACACATTTGCCTACCTAAGCATTTTATTCCTCATTAATTTATTCCTTGTGCACATCCCATTACTCCTTGATAAAAATAATTGTATGAGTGTGTAACTCGGTCTCTTTTGTCCCCCCTTCTCTCTCTCTCTCTCTCTGGAGGCGGAAGTTAATTTATGCATGCATAATCATGTAATAGTACACCGCGTACAATTTTTTTACAACACTAACTACATTTTATACACTTATGTAAATTAAATGAGTAATATACCAAAGTGCAGAACAAAATACTATAGTCATTATTTCTGTACACACAAAACATTATCATCATCATCATCCTCCTCCTCCTCGTATCATTATAATAAACCATGTGCGTTGTAAATAAGTAATAGGCACCTTAACAAACAAGCCAGACATAACCTGACTTTAAACAATGCAATGAGCTCTGCCGCATTTTGCACAACAGACACACACACACACACACGGGCTAATATTACGGCTAGTAGTAGCATTGTCTCCTATTAAATTAGTCAAGTGTGCTGTGTGTGACTGCTCTGGTGTATATATTATTATTACTATTATTGTGTATGCAGGATGCATAGTCCACACACGCATTAAAGTAATCACAACAATCAGTCAAAAAGGATTTTTAAATACGTTTTGCCAACGCGATTCTGCCACTACTGTATAATATCGCTCTTTTATGATGTCTCTTGAGATAGATACCTAATTAGCTGAATCCTTGCCAATTTCCAGATGGCTACTCTAGCTGAACCTGATTGTGACTTTTGGTGTTGGTGCGCACACAATGAAATATGAGAGGTTTGTCTACTCCACTGCCGCGAGAGACGTCTCTATACCACCAAACCAAGATAGACTCCTACTCCTGCCTAACAGAAAAAAACTAACCGCCTATTATTATTATTATTATTATTATTATTAAAAGCTCTTGTTTTTTACTGCTGCTGCTGCTGCAGCTCATGAAATTACCAAGAAAGATTTACTGATTTACTTTTTACAACTTATTACAAGCTTTTCTAACCATTTTTTATGTATTACTTTTATTCTACAGTAGCAAGTCGATAGTTTTGTCTCTTTCTAACTTTGCTACGCTCAGGCCCATTTTGTTTTGTCTGCTGCACTGCACACACATTTTTGCAAATATACACCTGAGACTGTGTAAGCTTTAATTGAATTACCTGTGTATGTCTGAGTATGTCTGTGTCTGTCTTGTGTTAGCAATGTGTACTAACAGGAAAAAAATAATTGGGATGATGATGATCTTCATCATCGTCGTCGACATCGTCGTCGTCGTCGTGTCTTTTTCAGTAGAGCAAAATTATTAGTAGTTGTTTTCTGGCGTATCATGTCCATCTAGCAGGACTTTTGTTATTTGTTGTTAACGAAGATTGAGTGCATGCCAAATTGCCAAAAAGAAGTGGGGTTATTTTCTTATATGCCCCTTCACAGCTCCCCAAAAAAAATCTAGTAGTAAATAAAAAGAACTTTACATTTTTTTTCTAACCTCCCGACTTTCTGCCAGCGCGCCAGCAATGTGACCGAACGAGGAGGAGCACACATCAATATAAACTAGACAGACTTGATGATGACGATGATAATGATGATCATTCATCAATTTTTAGAGGAACGCTTGCAAAAATCTAAATGTGCGCAGGCACAATAATAGAGGAGGTTTATGTAAGGCACAAAAAATGCTTATCATTATGATTATTATACACTGTTAAAAGTTGTTTATCACTGGGCTTTGCTTCCTTTTTTGCTGCATACATCGTGTAATCCATTTGTCGTAACAGACATTCCTACCAATTTTCTTGCAGGGCAAAGAGAAGGAGAGAGAGAGAGGGAGAGGAGGTGGAGGAGAAGGCGGAGGATGAACGAAATGAAATGAAATTAATAATAACGATGATCATCCTGCGTGCGCCCGGCATTAATTCATGTATTCTTGCAAGTTGCCACAGACCAAAACACAATGCCTGCTTATATTAGACTCTGTGTGCGCTCTGATTAGTTTAATTGGGTAGTTTGATAAGGCGAGAACAAGACAGAGTCGTCCTGTAATGAAATAGTTTTACGGGTGTACTTTTCATAGTAGGGACGCTTTGGTGTCGTCCTCCCAATCCATTTTTTTCTGCGGATATTACACGAGCTTGTCTCTCTGATCTTTGTTTTATAACTTGTATAACGATGCTGTACATGAATAGATAGGAGTGTTCTGGGGTAATTCTTGTGTTGTTTATGGTGTTATGCATATTGCTTTAGAAAAAAGGAACACACTCGCACGGACAAAAAAAATCACTTGCTACACTCGTTTTTCTACGGTGGTGATGATAATAACATGAAGCCCTAAAGCCATCACAGGTTGATAGGTGATCTATGAATATTGCTAGAGAGGGAGGGTTCTATAATAACCAGACAAAAAGTAGAGAAGAATATAAACACCTTACCTCTAAAATACTTTCAAAGTTAAATGCACGATTTCCCATACGGTCGTCATCTGAGTCTCCGGAATCTCTTTCGATACCTTCATCGTCGGTCTCGGGTCGTTCAGCATTTTCGTCTATAATGAAAAAAAACACAAGAAAGAATTATTAATTTGATTTATTTTAAAATTTAGTGCAAAAAAAAATAAATGTAACATGAGCGCTGGCGCTGGGTGCAAATTTTTTTTTGTCCTCTCCGACTTCTCCTTTTTATTGTCCATTACTTTTTAAATGATATGTTGTTGTCTGCCAGACATTTCATTGCATCCTCGTTGTTATACATGTTAAAGGAAAAAAATGGCGATGTCAAGTGTACGTATGCGCGGCTATATAGCCATTGGGGCTTATTTACAAGTTTTGCGAAAGAAAGGAAATACATAAAAATGTCAAAATTTCAACAAAGTAGCTTCTATCATTATCGCAGCCAAAAAAGTGACAATTTTATCTATTGTGAGTGTGAGTGACACCATCATCATCACCGAGTCATGCATGACTACAATTTATTTACAAGTGCTGCAGAAAAAGATGTCTCTCTCCCTCTCTCTCTGAACATTACACAGTTATCACCTGTCTAGGATATATATATGTACATTTTAATACTTTCCGATAAGTATTCACACACAACACGACTCCTTCTGCACACAATGGGACATGTCACGATGTCACAAGCCACATGGTTTTCTCCCTAATTGACTCATTGTTATTGGAGAGAAGAAGCACACATGTAAATCATCAAGTCTCCTTTTATGCCACCACCACTTCCATTTAACTTTTTGTCATCGTTTTGCATATAATGTAACACGACGACGAAGAGGATATCTTTCACACTTCTTCTGAAAAGGTCAAACATTTTACGAATTTTTTGATAATGACAACTTTTTGTCTGCGCCCCCAAGGAAGTGCTGCCCTCCCAGTTCCTGCTTGCAGGAGTGAAATATAAATTGCCAAAATGTACAAATGATTCAAACACATTTAGGAGAGAGAGAGAGAGGGAGAGAGAGATTCAAAAGGGGAATAAACCATCGTAATGATAAGAGCTACACAGATACTTTTCACTCTCTCACTTTTATTTTTTTCGAGGAACGCAAAATATCTTCAACCACATTACATCGCTATCGTTAGGAGCAGCTCGATCGTGTCAACAACATGAACAAGACCATTAAACAGTGACCATTTTTACGTTTCATAAATTATGTTCTGCTCAAAATCTCATATTGCTTTTCTCTCTCTCTCTCTCTCTTGCTATCTCACTCGCTCTCCTGTAGCTCATCTTGGCTACTTTTTTTTACCACAAACAACCAGATAAATTCTGTCAAAAGCTACACATAAGTACAAAGTACATACATGTTCCTATTAGCTTCTCTATCTATAAAATAGAGTGACAGTCAATAAGATGACGTCTAGAGGTAAGTATATGTGCTTCTCATTTGTCATTTTCAGTCAAAGTTACTTGCTCATAAAATGATCCACCGCCACTAGCCAACTACCATTTTACACCGTCCATCCTTCAAAACAGATGCCTATTAGGAAATCCCATCCATCTTCTTAAATTCATGGCTACACAGCAATGGCTAGACAGGCAAAAAAGGGGGGGATATCATATCACCAGAAACAGACAAGAGGAAAGCAAAGAAGAAGCGAATGGCAAAAATAATTCAAGTTTTCCCAATGATCCCCACACCATCATCATCATCATCATCATCATTACACCCTGCCTTCATGTACCAAAGACACAAGTCACTTTAGCTATCAGAGTCGCAGTAGTGGCAAGAGAGCCCCACGAATTATTTATTAGTTCGTGTACATCATATACGCGACTTTTTACAGCGAGATCCTACTACTACCAATCTTACCCTTCAACGAAAGCACAGTTATAAAAATTTTAAATAAATAAATATGTCCATTTTAATAGCTTTTCAGTCTGTTCGACGGGCCACACATCAGGTATAGGCTGCATTTTTTTTACGCTATATATTTTATTATTGCATCCCTTGCAAAACTCTCCTTGACTCAAAAGCCTTTTGACTCGCACAAATTTTCTCAGCTGAGCGTAGTATACGCTGATAATGTACGCACACCACCAGCCAATTATTTGTATATGCATTTTTTTCGCTGTGCAGCAGTATGTACTATAACAAGGACGACTAATTGAGCTCTAATTTCTACACGCACATTCGTAAGCAAATCTGCATTATAAATGTCTTTATGCAAGCCGTAATGATAACTAATGAGCGGTCGCAGCAGCAGTGGCAGGTAGCCAGGGAGGGGGAGGAGGAGATGAGGAGAAGAATTATATGCATTTAAAAACACGACCCATTAGCATATTTTTTTCAGCTATGCATGTATTTTACTTTGTAAGCGACGATGATGACGACGACGACAACAACGGTGGTGCGTGTAGGTAATCTATTTACCCAACCCAGAGAGTGTAAGGTAGGTAGGTACAAAAATATACGTGAACACACACACACACACGCATATAGGCATGTTCGCACATGGGCACACACACACACACAACAAAAGCAATTATTCAAAACTTGCTCACCAGCGGCAGTAAAGACATTAGCGAAATGATCGACAATAAAAATTACTCATTTTTATGTCCATAAGTAGGCACTTTTAAGAGAGTAGATTTCTAATGGTATTATGCAGACGCTTACATTTTTTGCGTTGCTCTGCCTCAAAACATATTATTGGTGGCAGTAGGGGACATAAAAGCAAACCAGGTAACAAAAGAGATATTACCTACGAGAAAAAAAATACACCGCGCCAGAGAAAAAGCTGCTTGCAAAAAAAACATGGTGTAGTGCAAACAGGAAACGAAAAAAATAGCAAAAAAATCGTCTTAGCTTGTATTACCCACCAACTTACACACACACACACACACACACATGAAGAAGCAGACTACATTTTATATTCTTTCGCGTAGCAAAAATGTGTATTAAGTAGGTTGACATGTGTGTGTGTACCACTACACTGGGTTATTTGTTTGCTGCAATATTGCAATTTGCAATGCAATCCTCATTATCATCAACCTCATCTCCATCTTCATCATCATCCTCTCCACCTCATCGTCGTCGTCGTTGTTGTCCTCGTCATTGTCGGATGAACTCATTTACTCTTTCCGAGAGCGAGACAGTAATACTGCACAATGAGTGCGATATGATATGCAATTGTTGAAATGAAAGAAAAATTTTTAAAATCCTGCCATCATGACTTTTTGATGGGGATAGAGTCCAATGATTGCACACACAAGCAGACGGACGAACACGGCCATACCAAACATTCCCCACATTATTATTTAACAAGAGAACAAAAAGAGAGTAAAAATTTTTCCTTTATTTTCTTCATATCCCCAAAACTGAGCGAGTGCATACTCTCTCGCACTTGCATTTTCGATGAGGATATTAAAGCGAAAACGGTTACGTTAAATTTCTCTTCTCTCATCACCATCCCTCTCGTCTGTGCAGGCTTAAGTGCTCGTTTGCGAATATCTTAATAAAAATTTATGCTAATCTTTTCTGCCTGGCAAAAAGGAATTTTTCTTCGGCCTTATGATATTGGGACGGCTTGTTGTACAGTAAACAACAGAGTGTAGAGGAATGTGAGTGCGACTTTTTTGTAGCCTTTGAGATGATTGAGATAGCAATAATAGAGAGAGAGAGAGAGAGAGAGAGAGAGAAATAAAAAAAGAAACGAGAGAAAAAATCAACCGTGTGTGCGCGGTAGTAAAGGAGCTCCTAAATAACTTGTTCATAGAATAATACACACATTAGAGCTAGTTTACAGGTAAAGTAAAAAAAATAACACACATCATCATCATCATCATCATCTTACGGCTAACGTAAGTCGTAAGTACAAAAAAAATCTCACATCATCTTGCAATCAGCAGTAGACAATCTTTATGAAGTGTGTGAGAGTGTAGGTATATATGTATATATGAACTAGGGACTAGAGGGAGTTTGCTGATGAGACAAGGATGGAGAGAGAAGTGATATTATGAAGAGAATTTATTTTATTGCCGTTATTATATATGCTGATGATGAGTTTTGAGAAATGAGATTGAATTGCGTTAATTTTATTCTTTTAAAAATGTGGGTATATATTCTACACACATATTGCTCTTATCTGAACTGGTATTCATTCACGCATTCCCTTTAGGTTGTTACATTATCATCATGATCATCATCATCATCGTCATCATGACTGTTTGAGACAGCATCATTATCTTTTTTTACTCATCAAAATCACCTCTCGGTTTATTTTTGCGCCGGGGTTCATGTTACCTTATGATGGGCGACGCGTAAAATGGCACACTATTAGTCTCTCAAGTCTAGTCGTACTCAATTGCTTGCACAATTATACTATCATTGGGTATAATCATCCACACTATTTTGATTTAATCAGATATCTCCGGCAAATTATGTTTAATGCTTGTACATATGCGTGTGTTACCTGCTCTAATGGGCGTTTTGTACCGAAGGAGAGACTAATAGACTGAAAATTGTCTAACCAACAAGCTAGTAAAATGGCCAGGTTTACAAGAAAGTGAAACGATACACTCACAAACACACACCTTTATTCTGTGATTTTATTCTTGTTAGCCACACGCAGCGAGAAAGACACAAAAAAAACTCCTGTGAATATACCCATGTATAGAAGCGAGCGTGTGCAGAGAGAGAGACCTGTAGTGGAAACACGGCGCGCATCTGACGCACATATCCCTAGAACATGGCGTCGAGACACCACACGCGTTGCAAATGACACAATATATATATTGCCGAAAGTGTTTTTATTTACGGTAATGACACATATCGAGTCTAGTTGGGCGCGAGTTTGTTTTCATTTTACGAGGGGATTAAGTTACAAACAAGAGGAATCAAAGAGAATATAAGGGAAGACGAGAGGAGAGAGAGAGAGAGAGAAAAAAAAACTTTCTTCCCCAAAATAACACGAAATGAAAGCGACTATATCCTACCCAAATCATACTGTGTATAATAAGCGCTCGTCTTTTCTAAAGCTGGTTTTTTTTGTTGTGCGGAGTAAAATAAATACATTACGTACAGAAGACTTGTCAACCAAAGCGAAAATGAATGAGAATGTATGAATGAAACTGAAAGAGTGTAGCGAGTTGTAGTAACATTGGGAGAGGAGAGGAGACGACGACGACGAGAGGACGATAACAATAACAACGATAAGTAATACTAACACGAGCACCTTATATTCTTACTTGAGCGCGCAGGCGGGCCAGCGTAAATATTTGATACACACACGGAGAGCTCCACTATATGTACGGTTACTGGTTACCAACACGCACACACACAAACTTACTATATCATCAGATGATTTACATTCACACTTGTTACCATCCTTTTGGAGGAGTACAATAGGAGTACACCTCATCAGCAGGAGAATGACGATGGAGAGAGAGAGAGAGAGAGAGAGGGTGATGACTATATACTCATTATTTTTCAACAAGTCCACAAAGTCCATTGTCCACCAGATTTAAGAGAAACAACAAGAGAATTATTTTCTTCCCTACATTTTTGGGACCCACCCAGTACCATTATTAGTCTTGTACGGCACGTTACCTTGTTTCGTCTTTTTCTCTCCCAAAAATTCCCTCTCTCTCTCGTTATTACGTATCGCAGCAGCCACAGATTTTTCTTGTTAAATTCCACAATAAAGAGGAATACTCTCTCTCTCGCGCTCTCAGCATCACGCATGTTTCGGTCGAAAGTATGAATGAACTCAGGAAACTTGTAGGAAAGAGCTAATAGTTTTCTACTTAAGCTCATCATTCATTGTGCCTCCTCTTGATCATGAATGAATGATCTTTTTTCGTCTAAAAATACGTACATAATAAATACATCTACTATACACCTCTCTCTCTCTACGGCTCTTCTTAGTATTCATCTTCTCTTCTTATTTATGGGTTTCGTGTGCCCAGATAGAAAATAGATAGAACCACACGCACATAAATCAGGTGGGTATGAGTATGTGTGTAAGAATAAGAAGTAGTAAACCCCAGTAAAAGTGCAGAGCTCTAGCGCTTTTGTGCATCTTTTCTTCCTTCTGGCCTTTCAAACTCGCACGACCCAGCGTCAGAAAGGAAAAAAAGAGATAAACAAAAAGTTGAAAAAGCTCACGTGGAAATAAATAACTAAATGGAAAATGTCTACTATTTTAGAAGAACGATGGTGAGTGAGTAGACAATAATATGCTGACGACGACGACGACGACGACGAGAGCTGCTAACAACTTTACATCAGTTTTTCCTTTTTTCTCTGTCATTCATAATTGTTCTTTTTTCAACATCATCCTCCTCCTATAACCTGCTGCTGCTGCCTCTCTCTCTCTCTCTCTCTCTCTCTCTGTGTTGTTTTTGTACCCTGCCAATTTATAGAAGAATTTTGTGCATACAATAGTTAAATAGACGCACACACACAGGCAGGTATTATGTCTTATTAAATTGTTATTGTTATACTTTTTCCTCGTTTCCAATTTTCCTTACAAACCCAACGAACCAACCTCGTTTTCATTGAATATTAACAAGACGTTTAATTCACGTGGGTTCCTACAAATTTACCTACATTGACGAACTGTGAGACACACACACGCTCACACTCTCAAACACACTTACTTACAAATTAATGTACAAATGTGTGTCACTTCATCAAGATAAAAATACAAACCTACCTGACAAAGCCAAAAAAAGTATGCTGAACGAGAAGTACCAGGGAGAGAGAGGGAGAGATTCTTAAAATTGGTGTGGAATTGTCCTTTTTTCGAATCTGACTCTGTTCGATATGATCTTGTTCCTCGTACCTACTTATCGATCCCTGCTGCCTTGCCTCTCGCAATGTGTGTGCTTGTTAAGTACTTTTACGTGACGATGCACGTTTCTAACGGATGTCATTTTAATCGGCTCACAAAATCATTAACAAGTAAAAGCCTGAGTAACAGCTAGCAGCGTAGCTTTTATTGTAATACACCTTTTGGTACATTCATCATTTTTCGTGGGATGGGGCCTCATCATAGTCACACTGAGAGATTTTAAACTTTTATTGAACGAATATCACACCTGCATAATATTATCCTTCCTCTATATAATGCATATATATACGCACGCAACCATATATATATATATGCTTCTTTTTTATTATTTATGGAGATTTAATAAAAAATTAAGTTGTTCATCATCCTCAACTTCATCAAATTGGCCTGCCGTGTGAGTGTGTTTGTGTGTGACTGTGGCTGTTATTGTGGCCGATTTTTAATAAAGTTGAAATTGAGCGAGGAGAATGGTAATCAGACGGATGGGGTATATATGCTAATATACCTATATGTATTTACGTAGATATAGGTAGGCAGTTTCAAGATTTTTAGAGAAAAACTTATTAAAAATTTTCTTCATTACTATTATATTGACCCTTTTTATTGTGTTGTGCGCGCGGACCAGTCACAGACTCAGTGGAGTGCGAGTTGCCTTTTGACTAAAAAAATTTCATTCATTTTTTTTCTTTCATGCAGTAATTCTCTCTCCTCCTCCTCCTCTCACAAACGACCATGATGATGAGGCTTTAATGATGAATTTTCTTTTTTTCGTCTTCTTCTCTTCTCTTTTCCCCCTCTCCCTTTTCTTCCATTCAACCTTGTGTTTCCTTTTGATTTTGCTAAATAACCAGCAAATTCATATCAGAAGGAGAAAAGCTGCTTTATTGTAAAAAAAGGGTTTTCTCCTCCTCCTTCTATTTTTCATCAGAAAAACTATTTTTCTTTACGTTTAATACCCAATGGCTCTTTTCTTATCAGCAACATTTTCACAATGCATCTATCGTCCTCCCTATCTTCCTGCTACATACAGACGTATAACTTCCCCACACACAATAGACTTGACGTGTTTGACATTCGCCTCTAAAACTCACTTTTTTCCGAAAGCAGAGCACCAGCGTGCACACACAAATTTTTTGGTTGTTTTCTTATGTGACAACCTCTGCACAAAAAAAGATGCAAGAGAGGCAAAACAGAGGAGAAAAAAAACGGTAACCACATCTCTGGTTTTTTCTGCATTTTGCATCCAACAAGAGCATCCCCGCTATTAGGGAGAGAGAGAGAGAGAAACTATGAAAAGTAACAAGGTTTCAATTTGGCATATTATCTTCATCATTCATGCTACATTATTACCACTCGAGGGAACCATATTATGGTATTGTTGTTGTACGTCGCCTCTCTCGTGGCAGACTGGTTGGTTGGGCCATATCATATCAAAGTTATTGCTAAAATGCATCAAACTTCAGCAACAAAAAGGAACAAGGTGGTTTCATTGTGGTGGCGCTAATGTCTGTGTGTGTATCTGTTGTCGTCGCACTTTTTTTCTGCAGCAGCCAATTTTAAAGGTAAGTAGTCACAAATACACACACGTATACAACCATTTTTTCGGACTGTTGCTGTTGTAGAGAGAGAGAGAGAGAGAGGCCCAGCCTATTAAGCTTGATCAGTTGATCACCAGTACACCATCATCATCATAATCATCCCATCACAATTTTTCTTCTTTTTTTTTCTTCTCTCTCTCCCCTCAATGTTCATTACTCGCTCAGGGCAATAATGAATGAGTGACCGATATGGAATCAATGGCAGCCCAGAAGAATGTTTTTTGATGCTAACTTTTTTTCCTTTCTAGAGAGAATGTCGTGAATGCAGAAAACAGCACACAGAGAGAGCCATCAGCCAATACAATATTGTAAAGCTGCTCAATAATATTTTTTTTTACCTGAAAAAAAATCGCTGTTGTCGTGTTGCTCATTATCATTATTATTTGTTACCGGTGGTGGTGTGGTAGTACTACTCTACTACTACTACTACTAGTACATTTTTTGGCGTGGCTCTTTTCTGCTAATGGTAGTAGTTGGGAGTGCAGTGTACATAGTCTTTTGGCTGTGGTGAGATGGAAGAAGAAAAAAATAACATTTTTCAGTGCTTCTCTCTCTCTCTCTAGGCATTTTTCTGGGGCTTATGGCTCAATAAAAACAGCACACGCATTTTACCTAATTTTTTTTACCTGTCCTCTTCGTTTTCTTGTCTCTTTTCTGTCTCTTTCTCTTTTCTTTGTTCACTCGTGTAAAAGTAATAGTATAACAAATGGCCATTTCACTGGCCTGTTCCTAATCCTGTTAATCATCATCATCATCATCATCATCATCATCATGACCAATTCATCAGGTGCCGTGTTCGATAATAATACACTAATTATTATGTCCCATGCTCATCAACATCGAAACGTTGTTGTTTGCCACAGAGAGATATATGCCTAATATTAAGTTATCCTATCTGTACCGTACCTACTCAAACTGCCTTGCTTATCATAATTAGTGCCTATTACCGTGAAACAGTGCCCTCAATCCCGCCTTTTTGTATGGCTACTGCTGTTGCTGATGGTTGATGTATCAATACACACACACGCAGGCGCCTACCAACAATAGCCATAGAATCAAGTGAAGTAAAAAGAAAATTTCTTCTCGGTTGTACATGCACATTTAGTTGTGCGTACCATCTTTTCCCCTTGAATGATTTACTTGTATCTTCGCTACACACATTATGTTATGGTTTTCACATTCTTTATAACCATTTTGCAATCAGTGCACCTCCTCAGAGAGTCTTTTCTAGTTTTCTGCTGTTTATCCGCTTCTTTTCCGAGTATATCACAGGAAGAAACTGTGCAGATAATAAGTACGTAAAAAGAAGAAAGAAAGTAGGTGCCTGAGAGAGGGAGAGAGAGATGGTGATGACAACAGAATAAATGTGGAGGAACACGAGGGGGAGAAAACCAATCGACTTTTGCCGATCATGACGATGAACACGTTAAAAATACAAATAATGACTTTCATCTCCCATTTTTCTTGTCACAATTTATATGATTTGTGTATAGACATCCCTTTTGTAAAACCAAATGGGAGTAATAATTATGCCTATAATGAGACGGGGGATGCGCAGCCCATTATTGCGCAAACATTCGGCATACGTGGACATATCTATACAAACAAACTACTACCACCACCGCATTTTTGTTTGTTTTACAACGCCACACTGCAAAGTAACAGAGTAGTGGTGGTGGTGATTCCGAGTGTGATTCTATCCCTCTCATGAAGCCATCGTCGTCCTCGTCGTCATCGGCAATATTTTACTGGGCGACCTAGAATAATATGTGTGTTCTCTGCACATAAAGTACTATTGCATGTCATTTAGTCTAGTTTTCTACTTACAACTCCGGCACACAATGTCAAGTTTAAAAAACAAACATACTCTTGTACATACAGAGTTACACACAAAACGTGTGTATCATATTAAAAATATGCAGAAGACTGCAAGTTCGTATGACAAAATAGAGAAGAGAGATTGCCATGATTAGTTTTCATCGCTTGGGAGAGAATAGAGAGAGAGAGAGAGAGAGAGAGAGACGTCGAGGAAATGGTAGTTACAGTTTGAGTAGCGTTTAAAAAGAACAAAGTAGAAACAGTGATAAAAGCGGGTGCATAAATAAATAATGAAATATGCAAATGTTTACTGTTCTTTAAAACTCCGTTTACTTGTGTACACACAAGGCCGTCAGTAACCAAATAACAACATACGTGCTTAGCCTATATAGGAAACAAAGTATGACACTTTAAAATGCAGGTGAGGATGCGGATGGAGAATAATATGACTACTCCTATAGTACGACAACGACGAGGACTACAAGGGAGGCCTAAATATGGTTGAAACTAGAGGATACCCAAATTAGTCCCAACTTATCTTGTACCATGCAACACCTCAATACAACTCGGTATGTAGTGCTCCTACTTTACTCAATTTAAAAATCCGGCATTATTCGTACGTAACTACCAACCACCACACTTAAGTGATACCATCAGTAAAATTTCCCACACAAAACAAAATGTAAAATTAAACGCACATTCATTATTGTTTGTTCAACAATCTGTTCAAAAACGTGTGTGTGTGTGTGTGTGTGAGTGCGGCTGTGTGTGGATAAGTTTCTCAAAAGAGAAAAAAAATCCACATTTCCTTATCTCGATACACGGTTAATCGTGGTGGTTGTAGGCTGTAGGGTAGTAGTAAGTGGTGCCTGTCAATAAATTAAGAACGACAAAATGATGTATAGGTAAACTCCCTAATCTACCATACATCATATGGTATATATTTTAGGTCTCTCTGACTGACACGACAGAAATGAGGCTATCATCGTGCAAATCCTCTGGTAAAGGGAACCCAGCCGTGTAGCCAGCCAAGGCGCTGTTTTGTTTTCCGTCAAAATTGCTACCGTCAACCGTAAAGACAGAAATCTGAAGAATTCCCTTATAAACAGACGTTACCTGTACGTTTCGACATTACGCGGCGTTTTCTACTCACACGGTAACGGTGATTGTAATAAGGGGATGGGGTATGTTCCCCCAATGGAAAATTTTTCTTCCTTATGCAACAAGCCATGTATACCTTTACTACAGCATGCAAACAACCATGTGGCATGCATGTGTCCTCATAATTTCAAGTAGCTTCATGAATTTTTTTTGGCGTGATATCGGAAACAAAAATGTGGATGAGGATGATGATGATGATGATGAGACATGATTTCGTTGCTGATGATGATACTAATGACGTTGATGACTATTGTGATTGGATATACATAATGGTAATAATCCTACTCAAATTGATAGAGGAGTGTGTATGTGTGTTGTGTTGATAGCGCCTGATATTATTATTAAGCAGCGTTTTTTTCATCCTCGTTTGCTATTATTACCAACAACAACTTTGGCGGCGGTGGGGGTAGTGGTATCGACTCGTCGTTGTTGTCCTCGTCGTCGTGGGCCAGAAAATGAATAATAGGTAGAGAAAACACAAAAAAGTGGCAAAAGCACACAAGCCATGATGATGATGATGATGATTATGATGGTGATGGCTTGTTGTTTGATGTATGTACAAACATACACACATTAAGATACAATTTTTTCCTTGATTGTGCCTGCGTATTTTTTGCGTGTACCACATATATATACACTCTGTATAAGCCTTTTTGCGCAGAGTTACACTGATGATGATGGAGAGTGTAGTAGTGAACAGTAGAAAGCTATCATGTCAAATCAACCTGTAAACACGTAAATCTTTGTCACAAAACAATAATGCCTTATCCTTCATTCATTATTATTTGCTTGTTCCGTTTCTCTTTCCTTCCTTTCGTTGTCCGTCGTCGTTGTCGAATGTCGTGTCCTGCATTTTTCTTACGGACGACGGATGATGGAGGTAACTTATCAAAAAGAAATGAAGGCATCTTGCATCTTTGGCACTCAACAAGAATACACAGGCACACACACAGGAAGGATGGCTTTAGCGTATGTGTGTTTTCCTGTTAATGATCATCATCAGCAGCTTCACAACAGTCTTGTGTGTCCACGACGCTCTCCTCTGCTCGCCATTACCATAATAAGATAAAGAAGCTCGGGAGAGAGAGAGAGAGAGAAACGAAGAAACAAGAGAAATACACGAAAATAATAAATAAAAGAAGCATCATCTCTCTCCCTTGAAAAAATGCCTGCTCACGAAGTTTGCAGTGTTATTCAAAATAATCATCACCATCTCTCTCTCTCTTTCTGGTTGTTTTCAAGTTTTTTACTTCATTACTCCATTTTACAACACCGAAGCGTAACAGCCAGCACAGAACACTTTTTTCTCTCTCTCTTTAAGCCGTGGCGTTCTTTGTTGATTTTCTGTTGTTATTGTCATCTGTGCCGTCGTCGTCGTGAGCTTTTGTTGAAGAACGATGACAAAGGGAACTTTCCCCGAAAACAAAAGTCTAATCATCAAGATCATTTTATTTTCAAAACAACCCATCAAACCGGCCAAAAGCCGTGGCGGCAGAGAGAGAGAGAGAGAGGAGCAAGCAGAAACGGTACCAATTTGCATTACTAGTTAAAAAATAGAGACGACTCTTTAAAAACTCGCACACACACACACACACATTCCGTTAAAATGACTATATGCCCACATTAGGTACAAGGTACAAGTGCCAGTCTCTCGCTTTAAAAAAAAGTCTCATGCATATGCATAAAGTTATTTTTTTAGCATTTTAAATCCTCAGCGCTGTCAGTTTTTAAAAAAGACAAGAACGGCAGACAAGTAATTGCTCAAGTTTTTGGCCCATATTTTAAAAGAGTTGCCAACTTTTAAAAATCTGCGGTATATGTCCATCTCTTTAAAGGAATCGCGAGTGCGCGCGCGCGTACACACACACACACAAACAATAAAAAAACCCTAGTGAGGATTATTACAATACATCGCACCGCCGCGGCTGCCTTCTACTGCTGCCACTGTCCCGTCATCAACTGTTTCCTTCACTTACTCTGGTCTAGTCCGTCAATAAGATCTATAGATACTTTTTTTTCTTTTTGGCTCACTTGTTGACTTGCTGTCTACTCTTGAGTAAGCAGGCGTCGGACATCATGATGATGACGATGATGATGATGCTTTAACTCGAAAGGAAAAATAGAGAGAGAGAGAGAGAGGGACAACACTGTTGTCTGTTTGTCCTGTATCTGTCCTTTTGCAAATGTGCACAGAGTTCTGCTGACGCACCGCATCACTTGTCATTGGAAACAATAGATTTTTTTATTGTGTAGGTAAGTGCTATAAAGTAGTAAAAGATACTTGCAAGCAGTTTCCTCTTTCCCAGCATATCAAAACGATGGGATTCGTCGATGATGATGATGACGACGATGATGATGATGATATCTTCTCAAGTACACATGTGTGTAAAATGAATGAATGAATGAATGACTGAATGGAGGGAATGAAGACGACGACGACGACCACAGTGACACGATACATTACAATAGCCCATCCTTTTTACCAATCTTTTCAAGTCAGACGCATCATCATTATTATCATTATTGTCCTAAGGAAATTTGTGTGAGAGAGAGGTATAAAGCCGCACTACACCGAGGATTTCCATCAAATGACCACGCACACCATCACTAGTGTGCCCGTCGTCCTCTCGTGTAGTTTAGTATGACCAGAATGAATGTTTTCCTTGCAGAAACCCCTACAGAAGACAGACAGACGACTGACTGACTGACTGATCAATTGCACTGACCCATTGAACAAGACAGCGTTTTCAACAGGAAAGTATCACAAGACAAAAAGAGTAAAAAGAAAAGAGGAACAGTGATTTCTACCCAATTTTAGTACCCTCTCCCCCATCATAAGCATCATCATCGTCGTCGTCGTTGTCGTCGTCCCCATCGTCATTATTATTGCCGAATTTGAAAGAAAAACTGTTTCTTTTCAGAAAAGAAGAACACCACCTGATTTTTTTCGACATGATAGTGGTGGAGTAAAAAGACGGACTTAACTCTGCCTCATTATCATACATGCGCCAGGCCAGGTGAGGGTGATGTGTACAAAAATATTTTTTACTACGCATGAATAACGTGTCAAGCACGCCTCCATGTGATGTTTTGGTAAAAGTGTTTTAGTACAAAACTGTTTTTGGTCTCTGGTGGGAGATTTTTTATGAATAATATCACCATTTTCTTGTTTCCCTCTCTCTCTCTCTCTCCTGTTACAAATGATTCATCATTTTCTCAAGAATCTCCCAAAAAGTCTTGTATTTTATGTCCTGCCTTTTTAAGTTTTACGAACACACATTTGTAATTTTTTTTACGTGTTGTGATCCCGCTGCCATTTTGTGATGGAGGTGCCAAGTAAAAGAAAAAGTTAAAACTGTACAAATCTTTTTTTT
>JAHZNE010006820.1:0-17678 GCA_027744055.1 Callyntrura sp. NNG-2020
ATTAAAAGGTATTAGCATAGTTCACATTAACATAAAATTAGTAAAACCAAATTCATAAAGTTCAACAAACTTGTCATTAGCTACCTTACAAATATGCTTCTTTTCATATAAGACTGTACATCTATTTAGTTTACTTTATGACTTAATGCAGTCAACGGAGCCATAGCCGAGTCGTATTTTACGAATTTGTGCAATAGGCAAAAATATAGATACTAGAAAGCTAGCCAACCTCGTCATCGCTTTCTCTTTTATCCATTTATTTTGGGGAAAATAGACTGAAAATTATATATATCCACCTAAATACTTTAAAATCACTGTTGCATTTTGCCGGCAATCCAGTTGATGTATTTTGTTACTCGGGTATAAACACCGGGGTACCTGCATCAGAAGGAAACAAACTTGTAAGGTTAGTTCGCTATGAATACTGATTTTACATACAACCAGGGGAATTTTTCAAATTATACCCTGGCTCGGAACATCGTATTCCCCATGAGACGACGCCACATACCGTCCAACGACCCCGCAGTTGTACTTGTAAGGGTCCCCCTGAATTTCATTTTACATTTGTTAAGTCGGTTATATAATTATTTACTTACCTACTATTCCAATTTTTTGAAATCCAAAAAATGATTCAGAACATTTGATGGAAAAAGGAAATTTTCAATGAAATCAGCTTACCTGAGTCACCTAAAAAATAATAACATTGTTTCTGAAAAATATTGGTCAATATTATTGAAATGCAAAATTGAATTACTGATTTTCATTTTACCTTGGCATGAATCTCTGCTTCCAGCATATACTCCAGCACATAAATTAGTGTCCTAAATCAGATATACAGAAATAAATTTATATGAGTTCTCGTTCTAAGCTCCAGTCTCAAGTACTCGAGCAGTATATCATTTTCGAGCCCTTCAGTTCTCGGTTTGTTTAATAGATGAGAATATACAATAATTATTTGAGCTTGATTACAATCAAGCTACGGTTTGAAGTACGAAATGGCAAAGAAACTTTTAAAGGCTCATTATAGCTACTTATATCAAGATCCAGTTTAAACCATGCAAGATACCTCAATTGGCTGTGTGTAAGATGCCTGACATCGTTCTTGATCCCATATTGGCACAGTAATCTCTTGCAGCTTATCCGATGTTGGTCCCTGTAGCAGAACCAAATCATTTAGGGAAACCTCGGTGTACGGTTTGTGTCATGTACGGTGGTAAAATTAATTAAGTGTCACATAGTCACATTGTCCATGCCCACTTTAATCTATTGCAATTTACCCCGTAATACACGGTGCCGAAACCAGTAACAATGCCTACTGCATTTACAAGATTTTCCTCCTTTTCATGAGGTTCCGGCAAGCAAATGCTTTTGATTCTCTTATCGTAGAATGCTGATTTTGCAAGTTTCATTATGGCAATATCATTTTGATAAGTGTATCTACAGATATTATAATTTTCCAGTAAAGATTAACATTTTAGATCCAACATTTAGTTCAAGGTACAATAATTTTTTCAGTAGAATGTACTCACCTGTTAAATTCCTCATGATAGAATATTTCAGTTATATCAATATCATCAGGACTTGATGTTTCATTTCTTCGAGAAAAGTCATACTCTCCCACACGAACTGCCAGCGAACTGACCTCGAACCTTTAAATTGCTATATTCCGTTACTTGACGTGTAAAATGTAAAATGCTTATTTTCAATTTTATTGTAAAATTTTTATTCGTGTTTCACAATTTACCCGTCAACACAATGTGCCGCAGTCAACACGTGGAATTCTGAAATGAGTACTCCTCCGCAATATTGTCCTGCGCGATGATTCCTGATTATAATTTTACACAACCACGTCAAAAAATGCAACTGCTGCAGTCAAATTTTCTTTTGGAATTGTCAATGAAAACCCGAAAACGGAAGAAGTTATATGCGAAAGGAAAGAATGAACTTACGTTGCTTCGGTTTTTTTCAAAAGCGCTGTCATCCACGGCCATGCTTTAATAAAGAGATCGATAGTATTTTATAGACAGATTTCCTATGTATTGTGTTTTTTATATTAACGAGGGGTGCATACCTTTAGGATCAGCAGTACGTCCCCCGACAATACGAGGGATTTTTATTTCTGCTTGACCACACGAAAGATTCTTTCGCATTTTGGTTCGCCCCCCAGACGATTCTCCGCGGGGATGTTTTGTTGTCCTCCGACGTGATGGTGCAGTTGTGGTGGTGGTTGTAGCCCGAAAGAAAGGGGGGAAGGGAGGCATTAGAGGTGGAAAATCTCTCCCTTCGGGTTTTTTCGTCGGAGTGGTCGTTGAGTTTCTCGACGTAGTTCTTCTGTCAGGCAATTTATCTTCTGTATTCTCGGGACAGCACGTCCCAACGTAATTTTGGTTAGGAATATCACAACGATACTGTAGGAATACAATGAAGTCGTGGCGGAAGTCATCTAAAACACAATGTTCCAAATGTCGGCAATAACCACGTTCATTGTCTGGTGTGGTGCAAAACCCGAATTTTTCATTTGGCTATTAAAAAACCAGCATTACATGTCAAATGTGTAGTGAAATACAGTGTTGGTAGGCGAGCAATAATGGTAAAGCTTGTTGCGCGTTTTGTTATTTACCATTTCGATTCCCACGAGAACAAACCGTTTTCCTCCTACCGCATTAGGGTCACGAAGGTAAATACCAGTTCCATTGTGAACTCTCTTGCTCCATTTTAAACCTAATTCTTTGATATAGTCTTCACCAGCACAGTACTGGTTGTTAGGACCGCACGGACCTAACTGGAGACCTTGACTTTTCTCCGATGTCGTTTCGTTTTCATGTTGTGTTTCTCCTTGTTGGTTGATGTCTTCCGTTTCAGTTTGATTTAAAAACCTAGGCATTGGAAGTTCATCGCTATTTGTTCTCTCCGATGAATTTTGTGGTTCTTCTGGCTTTTCAGTAAACTGTGTATCCGCGTTTTTGTCAAGTTTGTCTTCTTTCTCAGGCTTGGAATTAAAATGAACATCAAAGTGTTGGAACAAATCCAGTACTGGGAGCCGCGGAAGCGGTGGTGTATTATTTGGTTTATCGCTATTCTCTTCCTCATGACTGCTGAACCATTTGTCTATCATTAAAATCGTTTTAATTTTTAAATATTACAAGAATGTTGTATGTAAAGGAATGACGATTGACGAATAATAAAGGACAGCAAGTGTGACATTTAAAATGACGTATTCCGTACCTCTGTTTCGTTTCCGTAACCCGAAGGGATCCAGAAATCCCTGCGCTATTTACAAAAAGATAGTGAGTAACATGATTGACTATACAACAAATAACTATTTATATAGCGTTTAGTCGATATTTGTTAGTTTGATTTCAATTTGTAAAAGTTTAATGAACAAAGGGCTCATATAAACTTTAGTCCGGAGGTAAAGTAGTTACATCATAGTTAACGAATTGTTCTATCAAGTACCAGTATGCATAATGTCCACAATGTCATCTGGTTTAGTACTGGCAACCTTAGGGTCAGGTTAACAATGTAACTGTCGATTTCCCTTATCGTAAGTGCTTTTTCCGTATATATTCTCGCAATGCCCCGCAATAATGTCAATTAGCAAAGTCAGTTTCGTTGAAAACGTGAATACATAACTACAAAATTTATCTTCCATACCTTTAACGGTGGTCGTTTGAACACAAATTGTAATGAGTATCAGATAACACACGGCCTTCCATTGCATTATGACAAATTATTTCTATTCACTTGTAGGTAAATGCGTAGACATTTTCATGCCATCATTCTCCAACACAAACAGCGTATAACATATACCGCAATATGATAATTATTATCAAATTATCCTAATGAAAAGTCACTTTTCAGAAGTGTCACTTCACAGGAAAAACATTTATAATTAAGTCCATACCGTGTGAAAATAAATTATTGCTATATTGTTGTTATAAATTGAATACATCAACGCTTGAATTTTTATTAATTAAATAAAAAAACATGCAAGGGATATGGAATCGTAGGCTGCAGAATTTAAAATATAAACGGATTACGCTTAGAGGAATTAATTGATCCCTCTAAGGGATACGGATATGCTTCAATTGAATACTACCCCGGAACACAGATATCACGCACGACACATTAAACACTCCTGTTTTCCTGTAGGTTATACAAATTGATTTCGTACCAGTAACGAAACGAGGGAAATCTTTGGAATACCTTTCCACAATACCATGCAAAATAGTACAAAGATAATGAAAATACAGCGTAAATATTATTAAATGCTTATGATCAGAATGTGTTTAACTGGAGAAGAAATATGCATATAAAGATCCAACGAAAACTACTAACTACCTAGACTAGGCCCGCAATGAAAATTGTATTGCTAACATCGAACGCTGATGTACTCAGTAGCAGCGTAACGCAGTCGCTTGCGTACTAATACACACAATAGCGTATATGAGTTTTTTTCTTCTAAAATTCGTTATTTTTATGAAACACATATCGGCAACTGTAGAGTAGGAGTCATAATTAAGGTATAAGTATTAGTATTAACGCTATGTCTTGTAGTGTAGTGTGTACAGAAACACTGGAATTGTAAATAATTAGCAAGACTTCACTCCTGTCGGTCCCGAATCCATCCAAATAGATAAAAAGTAAATTGTTGGAAACAACGGGTAAATGCTGAATTCGTTCCACTATTAGATCAGACTGGATGATTCATACAATCTGAAATTTCAAGACAAAGTGAGTATGTTCATGCTCAGTGTTGCGTTGATTTGTGGGAAGGGAACTGGATTTTCCGATTGAATGCTCCTGAAACATGTTTCATAGAACGAAGCCGAATGGTATATAACAATTAAAAGGATTCACAGCATTACAATGGGGCATTGTGAGCTTCCGTGTAAAAAAATGTTGACGCCTCTCATACACTGAACAAACTTATACAAGTCAAACCGTTCTAAATTACAATTTTATGCATTTTGGAGTGGTACACCGAACTAATCCACAAGAATGTTAGGGCTATGCTACAACGCTAACGTTAATATGAGAGAATGCGTATCATATTTTTAGCAGAAAAATGAACATGTTCTCACGGTCAGGTAAATCAATAAAGTCTGTGTAAATGATATTGCTCAAGAAAAAAAACAACAAAAAATATATGCTTTGCTTTAGTGTGGTTCACCGAAAGACACGTTAAACGTTGAGTTAATACATGTGTAAAGTGCAGGATACGACCAGCCGACCAGACCGTCATTACTTGTGCAAATTCTTTTAAGCTTTAAAAATTAATTGCAATTTTGTCGTGTTTGTTTTTGCCAAAATAAAAATGATTAAAAAGCGGCTAAAAATTTTAGGTTTTAAATAGTAAGTCTATATATGCAATAAACTGGATTATACAATACTGTTATTGTACATTTTTTTTCGCATGTTTACATGGGTAATTATATAAAGCTCTTAACAGTTGACCATCAAGTTAAGTTGAATGCCGATATAATCAATGTTGGCAAAAAGGTTCAAAGAATTTTTAATAAGAATTATGAACTATCATATGCATAGTTAGTGCTAAGGACAGCACGATGGAACATTTATACAAACTTTAGTCCCGAATAGCTGATCGTACAAGAAAAAAATGCCCAAAAATATATTTTAAATATTTTCTAATTTCAGCGTTTACCAGGCCCGTATGCTTACCATTTCTCGATGAATTCCGGTTACCTGATATAGAAAATACCGCTGTATCATCAACAGGTTCCAAAAACTTGGTATCCGTGCAAGGATGGGGAAAGGAGCGTAATAAAGGTATAATTTGTCGAAATAAAAACAGTCAACCTCATTGTAAAATTTTAAAAACAACTTTCATGACTTCTGAAGATAACTTTGGAGCCAGTCAATTGAAACAAGTTTACGTACCTTTACGGTCTAATCTACATTGCAGACACACATTTAGAAAAGCAAATCTTAGTATAACGGATGAACAAGTTTGTACCAAACACTGTTTTTAGTTACGTTTTATTTACCTAATGCCTATGATTTTTCCCCTTAACTAAAGCTTTAATTATTTAGATATGTGTTGGAGGTTCAGAAGGTAAAGGATCGTGTGCTGGAGATAGTGGGTCCCCGTTAATGGTCTATGGCTCTACGTTAGACAAATTTTCAGGATTGAGAATGTTTCAAATTGGTATTGTTAGCTACGGTCGAGAAAAATGTGGCCTTGAAAATTCGCCAGTTGTATATACACGTGTCCGATCATTCCTTCAATGGATATTAGATAATATTGAAGAGTGAAAACATCAAAGAATGACATACTAAACCAGCTAACTGTTGCATTTGCAAAAGCACATAGTACATTATAAAACATTTTAAGTAATTTTGGATTAAAAATTGTTCTCTTTAATGGCTTTGATTATAAATTACATAATTTTACAGAGTAAAATGTTGGTTCACCTAAACAGGAATGATAATGTAATAACAATAAAAAGGAAAGTCTTCGTTCCATAATTTTGCTCTTATTGCGTGATTTTGACATTTTGGACAAAAACAATGCACGAGTTTAATTTTGTTAAGTACACCAAACACCACGTCACGAACCATATGATTGAAGTTGAACACTTGAAGAAGCGAGCGTTAAGTGAAAGACGGTGGGGTGTGTAACCAAACAGTAAATGGTTACGAAAAGTATTTAAATGCTTGATGTTGTATATGGTAGGTAACACTGGTAAACTGCACGGTGTGATTTCTAACAAATTTCACAATTTTGCTGGCTACGTCTACTTGATGAATTTTGTTCACCCCCAACAGTAGTCATTTCACTTTCCGCCAACGCCTTGGCCAAAAGAAAATCTTCCTGTTCCTGTGATAAGGCAGTTGCGTTACTGGACAAGTTAGAACCAGGATTTCCTTCATTGGCTAACGAAGCTTCTAAAGCCATCCTTAAGGCATCTTCTTCTGACTAAAAATAACAATGAAAAACAATTAAATTATAAATTTACACACACTCAATTCAAGGAATTACGGAATTGTGCTTTATAATGGAAATTATCAATGTATTATTATTTGTAACATACTATATTCCCCTGCAGGGTAGATAAACTCCTTGGATTGCCGGATCTGGAACCAGTAAAGCTGCTTAAAAAGCTCCTTGAAGTAGCAGTTGGAGAGGTAACAGCTTGTCGCGGAGCCTGAGAACTTCCATTTGCTGTAGATTTAGAGCTAATTCTGGATAAAGCAGCCATTCCCCCTTTACTGACACCTTTGCCGGACACATTTGTGCAAGAATGATCTTGTGGATGTCGATGTTTCAAACAATAGTTTGAATTACATTTATCACAAAGAACAGGCACTAATTCTTTTTGTTTGCAGCCTTTTAGTGAGCACCGATTGTTAAAAACTTTCTACAATAAATACAAAAAATTGCCAATTAATAAAATTTTGTTATTAGTGGAATTTAAAAATACGCTTATAAGCTCATTTGACTTACCTTTCGTCTGGTGACAGCAGTATCAGAAGAACAATCCGAGTCTATGTGACGACTGACTCTAATATCAGGTAGTTCATCAGCTTTACCAGGTATTAATGCATTGCATAGCGGACAGACTGGAACTTGGACATTTTTCTTATAGGATGCGGGACAATTGTGTGAGTTGTAAGAATAATGTTCAGCGCTGTAAAACAAAACACAATTGCTCGATCTAATTTTTGTCTTTGTTACACTTGAAATTTATTTTTACATTAGTCTACTGGTTAAAAAAATGGCCAATATTGAGAATTTTTATGCTTTTTAATTTAACTTACCAGAAAACTTTGTTACAGCCATCGCATTTTACTGGTAAAAAATCTGAAAATTAAGATGAATCATAGCGTTTCATATACAATCTCAATCTCGCCACGAGAAAATCAGTGAACTCAAATCAATCAACTTAAAATAGGTATTAAAGAACTTAAAATGTCAAATTACCTAGCCTTCTGCACTGTGTATCACTGCAATGCTGACCCAAATGTGGAAATTCCATAATTACAAGGCAATAAGAAGCTTAGCTATATATGCTTTACAATTCCCCGTGGGGGTTTGATTGAACCGTTTTGTTAAGTTTTTATCTAGGATATATCACTTTTCAATAGATGATAGATAAATATATTTGTAACAGTCGCAGCGAAAGTTCCATTAATCACTTATGGTGGACAGTGTACCATTCAGTGGAAACTTACTTCCTGCTTTCAGCATTCCATTAATTCCATCTGCGAATATGTGAGTTCTTCATATTTTATCCGTCATAACACAATGTGTATGAAGATAAATTATTATTTCACCTTTTCAAATTCCACTTTTAAAACTTTAAAACACTAACAACAATGCACTTGTGGAAAAAAAACTCGACAGAATCGATACATATGCTTTTCCTCCTACTGATTACGAAAAACTACTCACAAAAGGCTACAAGCATGGTTTATATACACTGACCACTGACGAGTCTTGCTTGAGTAAAATCGTTTCAACAATCAAATTAATACGACGAAACTGCATGACTCAGCTGTTGTTGGATTGGAGCGCCTTTGGTGAACTTGCATTTTTTTTGTGCATATCATCTATCCCTACGTGGTAAAAAAGATATATTAAAAACATGAACAGCATGGATGTTTCAATGCGGAATTCGTTTGTTCATATTCTCTGATCTGATACAATCCTCCTACAACTTACAATCAGCCGTTCTTCTGGTACAAATGTCCTACCTATACAACATATAGGTCTTACGTTAAATGATGAACTCAATGAAATATCTTTATCTAACAAACAAATAACAGCCTATAGCCCAAATAGATTTTTTTGCATCATCCTGTATTAGGTACTACACTACAATACAGTGTGCTGTGGTATATGTAGAAGCAACGAGAAAATTTGGGAATATACGAGACGTTAGGTAAGTGGTAGACCAAGCAAAAATTATGTAAAACTATAAACGTACTAGTATATGACGTTTGTTTCAAGGCAAAAGCCAACAAACACCAACATTAAATCCTAATAGGGTTAACCTACCCCATCTATCCCATATCCAAAATGGAAGAGTCATTGCATAGCACAGAGCAGAGCATTTGTACAAATATTTCAATCTTTGTACAGCATATTCATTTGTCTGTAGGTATTTACCATGTTTGTGAGTGTTAGTATGCATTTTTATTTCACACAAAGCAGAATGTGAAAATTGGTTTTAAGAATGGGGCAACACGATACTCCCAACGTAAAGTACCTTTTATATTTACATTTAGATATGTTGTGTTTACTGGTATTGGCATACGACAGAAACAAAGTGTAGTGTGGTAAGTAATTGCACTGCGGTAAACTTTTCAGAGTTCATTAAGCACGTGATATAACAATTCCGTTGTCTGTTAAAGACAAATGGAATTGGGAACAAATGGGCAACGCTGTGATTGAATCCTACAGAATACTCGGATATTCTAACTTGTAGGTTTATCAAGGCTTATATTGTTTATCTATCTGTACACCAATTTTAAGCAGCGATTCACTGGATGAGACAACGCTACCTTCGTCATTTTATAAAACTCGGCGCTTAAGGTTGGCCACATTCTCCAAAAAAGAAGGTACCCATCTACGAGGGACCTCCTGTCAATTCCCATAAAAATTTCAAAAATAAATTTCGTACACGATACTCCTGGAGCACGGCCGGACCGACAGAATATGTCTGGCAATCACGGACTGAAAACCGAAATCAACAGGTAGTACATTCAGTTTCTGTCTCAAACACGTTTTGTGTGGTTATTTAAGTAGTCTTCTCTGTAGTATTAGTAGATAATCTACGAAAAATTTATTTTGGTGCTAAACCGCTGTTATCTGCCACGGTACGGATTCACACAGAGGACGGAGAAGTTTTGGTCAAAAGTTGTATAAAAACTGTTCAGAAAGGTTCCATTTCATGGTTCTACAATTTGAGCAACGTCAAGTTTGTACTCAATAAAATATGCACACAAGTACAATGCTATCACTAATTGTTCAGTTAAAAAACACAAAAGGCATTTTTATCTTTATTACACAAAAATTCACTAAATGAAACTTACAGAAATATTACAATAGAGGTGTATATTATAACCCTCTGCTGATGGACGCTTTAAACCGAATCGATAGTCAATTTTGTAGTATTGTATCAAAACCACAATAGCATTAAGCTAAGCTATATTTATGATCAACATAATATTACTAAATATCTTGCAAAACATTTGGCTGTTTTCTTGTATTAATGACTCTATAACGGAACATTTTGAATGACCAAATAGCATCATCATATTTTCCTTTAGAATTTTTATGAAATTCCACACAGGCAAGGATAATTTAAAATTGAATTATTTTTTGGTAGTACGTAATTTAAATAAGTAGTTTGATTCGTTTTAAGAAGTATAATGATGAATATTGAAGAGAAATACAGTGAAGATATGAGTTCAGAATTATAATAAATATCTTTGAAGGCACGCCCCAAGTAATAAATCCAAGAGCAAGTTGATCCTGATTGTTTTTGGAAAAGAATTAGCGTTGTACAAAATAATAATACCTTAAGCAACAATGCCAATGTGATACATTAAGCAAAACTAAACTGAAATAAACGAAATTTATTTTTACATTTGAAAACATTTAAAATATTGAAAAGGACAACTGGCTTATAATATGGTAGTACATTCTAATTCTAATTTCTTTAGTGTAATTGAGGAACGTATACAAACAAACCAAAAGGCTAGCTAAACATTTAAACAATGCAAGATAATTTTGCTTTATAGTAGAAATTATAAGTCTACAATCATAGATATGTACCGCTAAATAACTAACAATCTACAAGCTACAGAAGTGTGTATAGTATACAGTATCGTAGAAATTAGCAACTGTAAACGAATTCTAACAAGCTTTTCAGTAACACGCCAAAAATACTAAATCGTTCGTATGTTCCATCCAAATGTACCATGATAGCAATGCGACTTAATCAAGTTACACTAAGAAAAATGTTGACATGAAAATTAGAAAGTACAATGAAAAAGGTAAATGTATGATGACATCTTTAATGACGAGATTCACGGGAACGAGAACGGGATCGGCTACTCTTTGGGCTACGTTTTCCGCCATAATCTGGAGATGCACGAGAGCGTCTGGGAGAGAAAAATAAAAAAAGATAACATATTGTTAAAAATGAAGTTAATAAATTAAATATTTAATCCAGAACATGTACATTCTTGTATAATGGCTCTTTGTGATTCGTTACGACGGGCACGGACAGACATACCGTACCAGACTATGATACCGTGATTTTTTTTTACAAACGACCAGGGTTTGGCTTTTAAATTCTGGTCCAGCTTAGTATATTTTAAAACGATCAAAAACTTAAACTGGATTACAATGAAGTGAAAAATACTTTTTACGTATACTTTACTTATCGCATTTACCAACAGCATCAACTTACTTTGGCAAGAGTATATTAAATACATACCTTTACCATGCTATTAAATTTAAATTAAATCAACTTTAAAATAGAACGTCCGGATGGAAGACAACATAAGCAACATGACAAGTTAGCTCAATGTAAGTATGTGTACGATAATATTTATATATACTTATATAAACCCAAGGCAAAGCATTACTGATTAATTTTTAATTCATATAGATATTTAAACTTTACGACCATGAAAGCAGACACGTCTAAAAGAACAAAACACCAGGTTTTATATAATGCATGATAACATGCACATAGTCAATGAACCAAACCGCACCAAATTATGAAATTAGAAGCTCTCTACGGGAGATAAGTTTTTAAGTTTAACGTTCCAAAGTTAATTGTTTTTTCACAAAGTCAAAATGTAATAAGTTGTTAAGACGCATATAGGTATATATACAGAGACGAGTTAACTGCGTACTGACTTGCGGATATATTATTTTATATCACACATGCTTCACCTATACCATGCCTCATGCAATCCAAATTCTATTGAAGCACCAAAAATCCCACCTTCACCAATAATGATGCATTTGCAGGTTATCGTACTACCTTGCTCTCATTTCATTACTTCCTACCCTATGCGGTTGCTGAACATTATATTAATTTATTGCACTAATGAAAACTTGTAAACCAGGGTTAACCAAAGAAATACAAATACAGACATCTACACGAAATTACTGAACTATATTATGGTATATCTCGTCATGCTGAAAAGATTGTTGTAAACGGGATTCACTCATCTAAGCGTTTTTAAAGCAATACTTAAGCTGATTTTCAACTTGTAATGTTAAAATAATTCCATTAAAAATAAAAAAGTTCATGCAACGATGATAAATGCGTTCTATATTATGATCAAATTACAGGCAAGTCAGTTCTATTACTTCAAAGGTGGCTAAAACCTGTGTCGAAATAGTAAGAAATTACCATAATCAGTACTTATCCACAGAAACAAGCATTATTCGTCTTACTGACTGTGAATAAGTTGGCTTGTCCCCCAAAAACATTAACGTTAAAATCAGAAATCCCAAAAAGTGATTGAACTCCCGAGTATAAGATACAAATGGAGTCATCATCATCATCAAACAGTCCGCACTCGATGTTTTAGAGCTTCTAGTTCTAGAGAGAAGACGTGGCTTCAATTTCGTTTTTCTTAAATAATCGAATGTCCTTTTGAATGACACGCTGTTGATGCAGTTTCTTAAGCAGCATGTTCCAGAAATACGAGGAAAGGCTTGTAATGCATTCACACATTGTATTTACAAACACGACAGGAGGCTGGTAAGTTTACAAAGTCTTGCGTAGCCATGTCCCAGATTCCCAACAATGACTAAAAGCTCCTTTATAGCTGCGATACTGAATTTCGGTACTGCAAGCCCTATCCTTCCCTATCCACCGATAGAATTCTTTAACTGTGACTCCAGTTATGCAACCTCCCATTCTCCAGTATACACTACAGCTCCCAATCATACAGTTGATGAGCTCCCAAGCCCACCACTGCACCCTTTCAGTTTTAGTCATGGTCGTTCGTAATCCATAGAATTATCCATAGATTCTAAATGACACAACAATGTACGCTATAATTCAATAATAAATTGCACCTGTCTCTCCAAACTTAAAAAGTAATGGTGAAAGAGCGGAGGAATTTATGGAGCCACCCTTGAATTTGTTGTCCAAAATGAAATAGGCTTGATTGATGTCCAATTTTCCACAATTATTTAACAACTGAATAATCATAAAAATGTACCGGTTACGCGAACTCTGAATTCTGAGCGGCTAAAAGCAGCACCTCCTCTTCTTCCTCCACCAGATCCACCAATTGGTCTGCCACCACGTCCTCGTGGTCCGTTTCCTGTATACAAATTAACGATTGCATTATAAGATACTGTAGTAGACAGACATAAAATACATTTTATAACATCATCATGATCCAGTAATTGGTATGGTAAAAAGACGACTACTTACCAGTTGGATATTCTACACGGATTTTGGAACCAGCGATCACATAATTATTGCGCCGACGAAGAGCGTCCTCGGCATCTAAATAATAAATCAACGGTACATATGTTTATGTTAGCTTTTCTATACACTCAACACTTGTGCATATTAATCAAAACAATCACATACAATATGTACATAATTGCACTGTGTATTTAAAATTGTACAAATAGATTTATTTGTGTGAGTGCATCTGTCACCTGCACACTTACCTTTAGCAGATTCAAATTCCAAAAAACAGAACGGGTTTCCTCCCCTCGGAATTTTAAGTTTGAGATCAACCAGCTTGCCAAACTTATGGAACATGTCCTCTATGTCCTTTTCTCTAAATATTTTAATTGTTGGACTTCATTTAGTATGTTATTAAAGAAAAATAAAATATCCTTACTGTCTAACTATTATTACTGTCTAACCTTATATCATACGGCAAGTTCCCCACATAAAGACGACGCTCCTTTGGTGCCATTTCTGCCCACAGCAATGCTTTATGTGTACACTATACTGTGGTACGACAACGGTAATCTTGCAATGCCGATACTGAAAAATAAATGTAAGAAAAATATTATCAACAACAATTTAACCAAAAAGTCAAACAAAGTTTATCAATCCAACTATCGATAACTGAAATTATTTCGATACGAGTTCCTGAGCTACATATATTTGTTTTCTTCGCATTTAATTATGATTCGACAAACAATACTCTTTATCTATCTTTGTAAAAACAAAAATAATTCGATAAAATTGAAACAAATTCTACGACTTACAATAACTTTGACTATTTTCTGAGTACCCTGCAACTAATCGATAGTTGAAACAGGATTAAAAATGTTTAATTTATCAAGTAAAAGTACTAAGTCTGCTCGTCGCAGAACCAAAACAATCTTGTCTCCTTTCTTTCCCGGTCTTTGCTGACAGACAGAAGCAATGAAGCCTGTCGGTCTTGCTTATATCTCCGGTCAAAATATTGAATATACTACGTTCTATATGTAGTAACAGTTAAGTAGAATCAATTTTATCCCCTTTTTATTCCATATTTTATGCCAGAATACTTCCCCTTTGACATAAAATCTATATAGAAATGAGACCGACTAATACTATAGGCTTTTTAATACGCTCCACATCCTTTCACTGTTGACTATTAATCTTTTATGGTTCTGCCGTTTTTACGATGACATTACCTCTTTTAATTCTATGGTGTGATGCCCTAAAAACTTCGGCTATTGATGTAACGGAATGTCGTGTGTAAATTAATAATATTTCCAAAACTAAATGCTTTCAGCTTGAGCCTACTTTTGGATAATAGCTACTAATAGTACAATGCATGCTATTACGCACTATTACTATGTTACTTCAAATTCCTAAACACAAACGACCACAGGCAACGTAGCTCTGCGCTCACCTTCCACTGTCTGTGGTACACTGACAGACTGAAATAGTGGAGATATAACGGGAAAGGAGAATATTAAAACACCACCACCGGGATATTGCCTTCCTTCGTACGATCATACGACTACAACTACAGCCTAGCCTATTATTTTATGATATGACAATTTCTTTTTAAAATGCACAACACACCGGTATTATTCCATTTACTTATTATTACCAGGTGTCCTCCTCAAACTTTTACGACAAGTGCCAAGGATACACGAGTGCGAGTCGATTCCTGGAAATAAGCTATTATCAGCAGACAAACAATCCTGCCAGAAAAATTAATTTCGCCACGACTCACAGTATTTTTTAGTTTTAAATTCCTCTATTCCTCGTCTGAAATTTGTACACAACGACGACGAAATAAATTCTCGTAGCGTTTGTCCTGTCCTTTTCTACTCGTGAAAAGAATTATGGTTGTTATGCCTATCTTCTGATCACTCTATTCCTCTTCTTTCCGCTGGCCCCGCACTGCTGCTCAATCTTTGCTTTGCCGAGCTTTTTTATGCTGTTTGTTATGCTGTAGCAACCAATATTATAAACCCATATCGTCACTGCGGTAGATGTGTTGCATCAATATTGTATGTTGTTCATGCCTAGTACACCAACACCAACAGCCAGTGAGATTTCATCAAGAAAACCTTGTTTGTTGTAATTTATATATACACAACGAAAGCTACATGAAATGAAGCTACCATTTCACCGAAAACATTGATTATTGTCATCTCAATCGAATTTTCCAATAAAATTGCATTCAGACCCATTTTAGCATTATATCTTCCGTAATGCCTGACTGTTGTCATCAAAATAATTTTCAGTTAAGTTTACTTAATTATGTTTTTGAAAAAAATACGATGCGACGGGTATATGGTATGGCATGGCATTTGGGACAGACAGGGTACCCACCACTATTGCTAAACCTACAGTTTAGCATATGAATATACTTTACCGAAGACACTTACGATTAGCTTTGAGTATGAGCTCAACTTCACTTTTTTCCGAGGTACACGTCTCGTAATAACAAACGTACATGTTTGGAGTCGATTTGTGCTGCAAAAAAAAGAACCAAAACCTCTTGAGGAAATAATGCCATTGAAAAGTAGGTATCTATCTATCAAGCATATTATTTTGGTGTGGTTGTGTTGTGGCATATACAGCGTTTATACACCAAACAATACTTGTAAAAACTTAGCTAGACGTTTCTAACCTAACATGGAGCTTACGACTTTAGTTACTCCTAAAGCTAGTGCTAGTAGTAGCATTCAGCATTTGGCATTAGAGCCAGTCCCCAAGTAATGCAGTGGTGGATGTGGATGGGACGGGTAACGAACGGAGATATGAACGAAAAGTATGGCCTGGCAAGTGGTAATGGTAAAGTTGGAATGGAATATTGGAAAAGTTACATAAGGTAGATTGCAGGCTTGCGTGGAACAAGTTTATGATTGATTATTGCACAAAATAATACTAACAAACCAACGTAGAAAAAGGATTAACATGTACAATGATGAATTGATGTACAAAATTCGCAAATACCTTGTTTTCCAAAGGCATTAGCATTTGCTTACACCAGTACAACGTATAGGCCGAACTTTTTTTACTACTTTGTGAATATATATGTATAGTTCTTTGTCTTCCTGCAATGTTGATGCTCGTATCCCAAGACGCACACGATGATGTGAAGTAACTGGAACTGCAAGGCTAACTTGATGATGGATGGTGATGATTAGTGATAATGATAATTTTCTAATGTATATGCATGCAATAAAATAAATGGTTGCAGTGGTGGTGGTGGGAATGGGAATGCGAGAAACGAAGTTGCACGAGTACGAAGGGAATAGGAAAACGAAAAAATCGAGCATTAAACTCGGATGTATAGAAAGGGTTATAATGGACAAAATGGAAAATCGATCAAGTTAAAACCTAAATGTGGTACGAACAGCGTGTTAACTTTATCATGAAGTAAATACATTTACAAGGATGTAATACATAAATAATTTGTAAAGTTTCATATGATTTAGAACAATGATACGCAAAAAATATAATAGCTTAAATGATATCTTACTTTAAAAACATGTATTGCTTCTTGATATTAATTTACAAATTAATAATTAAACATAATGAACAATGAAATGAACGTTGTAAATACTCAAATAAAATAAGTTTTTCTGTAAGAAGTCCTCACTGAATTGAAAAAGTAAATCAGATAGTCGATTGACAAATGGAAAACAAATTTGGAATTTGAAATTAGTTAAAAATTACTATAATTGTTGGGTCTAGTAAATTCTGTATAAATAAACGACGTACTGTCAGAAATATATTTTTCTGATTGCCTAACTCCCCAATTTATTGGAAAATAAACCTAAGCCTAACTAAACCTAAACTGTCATATAATATGTTCGTCACAGTGTTTATCAAATCAAAACATTGAGACAAAATTATTTTGTTGTTTTCTAAATTCTATATGTCTATAATTTTCTGTCAAAAATGATTTCGATGAGCATATTTATTGTTCATCGACAATTCATTTCGATTTTGCTTATTGCTGACCTTATATACGTTAATAAGGCCATTCAGTGATGGGCCACTCCACTCGCGAGTGGTGAGTGCGAGTGGTAAAAAAGAGTGGAGTGAAGCATTTTTCGGTAAAATGAGTGGTGATGGTGAGTGGAGTGAGTGGTCTGAATGAGTGCTTGATTACGAGTGGAGTGGAGCGAGTGGTAGAAATGTAAGCTAATGTAAGAGTGGAGTGGAGGGAGTGGTAATGAAAAAGGGCAATCC
>JAHZNE010006821.1:0-10874 GCA_027744055.1 Callyntrura sp. NNG-2020
GCTATATACTTGTGAAATTTTAAGTAAAAGTAGCGACAAATAACGAAGCATGGGTTTCCGCAAGTTGGGTTGATTTTCCCATAAGGTTAACATGGGTTGATTTGGTTGTTATGAGCTTGAATCAATTTTAAGTGGGCCATATAAAATTAAATATTAAATCTGATGGCCAGACTGTAAACTTTTAGGTATTTGCATATTTCTAATGAGTTCACCGATCGACCTAACCTGAAGTATGCATCTATATCACATTAAAATAAGTCGTTTGAGAGGCATTTATTTTTACCTATTCGACCTATTTTAGCGTTTTTGTGCATAATCGCATATTTAGGCAAAAATAAGCGAATATTTGCATAAATTTGTATTTTATAATCAAATATGAAAGATTGTAGGCATGAAAGATAAAAATGGAGTGAACTAATTACAATTTAAGAACGATAACAAGCAACGTACTTTCATTAATCAATTATTTTATCCACAATAAACTATAATCTTTTCTGTCCATTCTTCTATTCCGGGTACACTTTTTTTGATTTTAGTTTGCAGCACTGACCTTCGTTTAAGGAGTTACTGTAGGATCATTATTTTCTCAATCACAATTAACTTGTATTTAAAATCTAAAATGGTTAGAAGGAGGTGCGGTTCAACAAAACTGACATTCGGTAGTTCAAATTAACCCAGATCTGTAAAATTGGTGCATATCCAAGGGAGATTAAACAAACACAACTATCTTTAGCCGATACTCAAACGGAAAATTAAAATACTTTCCAACAACTTTAGTGGAAGTTAAGCGTTGTTTTAGTGTGGAGATAGCTATCGCCAAGAAGACAGTTTTGGTGTGACGAGCCTAAGACATCACGTTGTTCGTCTTTACGAGAGCAATGTGAATGGCATTAATTGAATTGAGGTGTTTTATAGGTTTTTGGATAAATATTGTAGGTTTTCATAAAAAAATATTTTTATTGCATATTTTCTTGCCTATTTGGCCATTTTTGGGCATAAATATGCACCTATTATCTTCATTTATTGCTCCTAGAAGTTTACCACCTGCTGATGACTATTTCAATACACATTTTACGAAAGCATTAGACTGACAAGCTGAAGGATTTTTTTAAAATGTAATAAGATTGACTACATCACATGAAATTTTAAAAATTTCATTACTTTTTTGTCTCATGCTACAAAAGCAGTAACCATCGCCAATTTTAAATTAAATGCATTCCCTCAGATAGCTAGAGTAAGGAAGAAATTAAAATTTGAATTTGTGATAGAGCTTTGAAATGAAATTTATACGCTTCTTCTAAGCGAAATAACAAACAAAAAACATTTTATACGCTGCCATACCTTTTAATGTTACCAGAAGGACAATATGAATTACAAAGAAGGATAGACTATTTTCTGATCAAGTAAAAATGAAATATATCATTCCGCCATGAAATATAGAAAAGAAACGAAAGAAACAGACTATTTGCAATGAAATTATGTCTTAATGAACAATTTAAGTTCACTTATTAAAGAAACCAGGTAAAGCACTTCAAAAACTATTTCTCTATAATTTTTGCAGTTTTGTCAACCGTCCCATTTTTTCAATACGAAATGTCCAACTAAGGTTGAATATTTGCTGGTGACGTTTTCACGAAATGCAACGTGCATCTTCGAGAGTAATCGGGATTTCAGACGGACAGACAAATAAACATGCTGATATGTCATTCAAACCACTTGGGACCGGCGGAGTGACGATATCAGCTTGAAAGCGTAGCAGTTTGGGACGGTGATGAAAAGAAGGTGATGAGACGGTTTCAACTGTTTTACTGATATTTCTAATAAAATCAGGGTACCTCTATTTCATTCTATTTCAGTATCAGGTAGCCAAAATATATTTAAAATGTTTTGTTAGGTACTTGTTTTAAAGGTACCATTTATCTTTAAAAGCAGGAAATAAATCTGACAATTTAATACCGCATTGCAAGCTGTTCCAGTTCTTAAAATAGTCAAAGTCAAAAACATTAATTTTAGTATTGCACGAGCAAAATTTTTAAGGAGAACAACCGCTTCAATCTATGTATCTAAAAGTGTTTATTCCAGGGCGCAGTTTTACCAATGTAACGTAAAGTCCTTGTTTTAATATGGATTTTCACCAGCCGTTGTATTAAAAATGGATAGGCAGAGCTCACTTATAATTTTTGATGTTACAAAAAAATGTCGATGACTATTTTAATTATGTGATTCAATTTAGAATATTAAATCTTATTCAGACCATAAGTAATCATCATTCTGTAAATTATTTGCTACTGCCATGCAAGGAATATAAATTATGTGCTTATAGACGTAGCGTTAAGGGTTTACCCCCTGAGGAATGGAAGCTGTAATCCGGCTGTTGTAATACTCGTTTGATTACCAGCGATCGGGCCACTTTTATGTTGTCCCGGTTTTCTCCAAAACTACACATCCAAAATTAATGAAAATTTGAATTTAAGTAGATCGAAAGATTCTCTATTCAACGGCTATTTAAAAAAAGAAAGTCAACAGCAAAGGCCTTAAATTTTTGAAAGTTTAAAATGGGTAAAATTGACATACGCTTTTATGATTTTCGCAGAAATTTTTAGCCGTTGAATAGAGAATCTTTCGATCTACTTAAATTCAAATTTTCATTAATTTTGAATGAGTAGTTTTGGAGAAAACCGGGACATCATAAATGTGGCGTGATCACATGTAATCAAACGAGTATTACGACAGCCGGATTACAGCTTCCATTCTTCAGGGGATAATCTCTCAAACTACATTGATTTTGTTGTAATGAAATTTACAATATTAATAATATTTCAACCTTAGCTGCTATAATCAACCAGCAATGTTGAGATTAGTTTCAGGCAACAAGTAAAATTTATAAATAAATGATTTCGGGCCGTAGCGCAGCTTTACGTTTATTACAGAAAAATTTGTGCCGAAATGTCAGATTTTCCTTCACTAGGTCATCCTTACAAAAAATTAATGTTCTTGTAGTCTAGCTCAGCGTGCATTTGCAGAGAAAATTGTCTCATAGTATACGTAGATGCAAGTGCTAAAACTCTAACGTAATATATATTAAGAATATATAGAGTAAAAACGTGCTACCGCATAAAATAGATATGGTGAGGTAGGTATTTATTTATTTGCATTGATAAACAAGAAATTAAACCTCGAAATAACTTCATGAATACGTTTGCACAACGCAAGACAATAACTGTATATGGACTCAAATTAAAGAAACTGGCATATTGATTCACATCACAGTATTTACATTTATACTCACAAATGTCGAACCATAAACGGAACATGTAATAGATCAGTGACGTTCAGTCATTTAAATAATTCATGGAATTCACGTAATTCCTAGAAACCTTGGTTAACATTTATAACGAATTACTAAAAATCTGAAAAATAAAAATACGTGTCGACGTTTTTGGAACAAAATGTGTTTAAGAAACCGGGTTATTCCAAAAAATCACGAACTTCATGCTGCTGTAAAGCTCCTGTGGTCACATATTTTGGCTAAAGCTAATTTATGAATTAAAATTCAAATCACGACTGTTTAAGCTATAAAAGACATAGCTACTATCCTAACTTTTAAATTGTATAAATAAAGAAGGTTAACTAAATTTTACGCAAACAGTTCTCGTTCTTGAAGCAGTATCGCGTAGTCCCATTAAAACATCAACTGTTAAAGTTCGGTAAAAATGGCTATTAAACAATTACAAGAATTGTGTGCCTTGTTTTTTATTACAGTATGGATATCTGCATCCAATGTGAATTCCGATAATATTCGAGTATCGTCGGAAATTGCAATTATTCGGGTTGATCCAGATCATCCTAGTACTCTCGGAGTCACTGGTGGATTACGATCATGTGGTAACAACGCAGTCTGCTTACAATTACAATTTTTTATACAATTTCTTTAATTTCCCTTAATTTAAATGTTGTTTTTTAATATTTAGGTGGACCTGGCCAGGTGGTTCAAATGAGGTATGAAGCTTGTAATGGAGAAAGCCCGTGTAGGGTTCCCCGAGGGGAGAAACGACGTCCTGCAGAGTTTGAATTTATCCCCAGTCGGGACATTCCTGCATTAGGAGTTAGAATCAACGTCGTTACAGAAAATGGCACGGGAATAGCGTTAGACCGACCTCTTACTAATAGTGCAGTTATTGCTGGTCATGCATATAACTGTGTTGCCACCGGGGGACCTGCACGGGATACGACTGGACTACTTACCATTCAATGGATATTGTACCAGGTGGAAAACAATGAGGTCGAAGTGTGTGGAGAAGTGGATTATTTAGTAGTTGACGATTAAAAAATTAAAGAAAACATGTGTTTTCACTAAAAGAGGAAAAAGTGAAAATAAATTCCAAATTCCAGAAATAATTCAATAATTCCGTGTACTTCGTGTCAGAATAGACTTCCGAATAAATTGGCCTATAAATCAACCTTAATTTATGAACGGAGCAAAATTAGACGTAAAGTATTCAAACGTCTTTATTTTCACGGTCAATTTCGTAAACTGCAAATCTGTGTGAAGAAAGGGTCTATTTCTGCTTATTTGCTTTTTCTACTCTCTTGCATCTTGGAACATTTTAGTCATTTAATTGCATGAGAAATCACATTAATTTTATTTCCATCAAAGCCCTTCCATTCTTCTCGGCTAACTAAGTAACTATGGAGAAATTAACAAGCAATTACAGTGAAATGGTCTATGACACACGCCCCAACCTACAATCACATAATCGGTTACCTGGTTCATTTTTTTAAATTCGCATACACAGAGTTCACGATCTTCATTATTTTTCCAATTAGCTTAAAATCTCTTATTATTACAGTTGTCATGTCAAACTTGTTACCATACGTTATTTATGAGTATGACCTTGAAATGTTGATTTTGTGTATGGCACAATATTCAGATGCCAATCTAATGAGAAATTTAAGGGGAAACAGAATTTTATATTTTGGCAATCGTTTCCGTTCAAAAAAAAGCTTGTGTACCACACGTTACATAACCGTCACGCAGCTCTTGCAGTCATATCCTGCACAACCGCAGTAAATGGAATGAGTCAAGTCCTTCAAACTTTAAAGGCAATAAGGCTTCATCAAATACATAGACTACCAATGATTCTGTAGATTGTTAGGTCGACTCATCTTCATCAGCGTTTCCGTGGCAAAGAGCAAAGCCTCTCCCAAGCCCGCCATGTCCTGTTTCTCCGACATGTCCTTAATGCACCGCTTTAAATCCGCCACCACCTCCGCCTCCCACTTTCGGAACTCCTGTTCTAGACCCAACGTCTTGTACAATTCCAGAATAGCTTGTATGCAGCGCGTATCCTCTTTCCCGTAGTTGTCGTTTAAAATCCGATCCTCCGCCGGTCGATCTTGACATAACCTCTTGGCCTGCAGGTAAAACCAAGTGTGACGTCCATTCCGAATGTCGTCATTACAACTGGCTGTTTTATCAGAGCCCACCCAATCCGCACAGTCGTCCTCATACGCACAGTGGAGCCCTAATTTAATCGTAATTTTCTCCACTTCCTCGTAAAGCTGGCGATTATCGGGGCGGGTGATACCCGCCAGACGGAGGGCGAGGTAGGTGGGAAGTTGAATGGTGAACGTGGCTGCTTTATACTTGGAAGATATTTTATAGCTTTTCAAAGCCTTTTCGTAATCAAAGTCCTGGGGAGCGTTGGGAATGTCCAGGTTATCCCTCCATCCAAAAGCATCCAAGTTCTGCCCTAAAACTTGCTTGTAGATCGCGTCTTGGCACAGTTCCACCAAGTCCCGGTGGAGTTGTTCATCTGCCCCAAAGCATTTCCGCATCAAGCGGTACGTCGCGTGTTCCAGGACGAGGGCGTCGTTCACAGCCAGCAGAGGACACTCGGTTTGAAGGCGGTGCCAGCAGATCTTGCTAAAACGGTATTCGGCTCCGTCCACGATATCATCAAGCAAGCAGTATATCGCTTGAAACTGAGTGGGACACAAAGAAAATATAAGAAACACTGTTATTCCCCGTCAACCAAGGGTCACCTGGTGAAGGCTGAATCTGTAGTACCTACATATTACCGTTTGAAAACACCAGCCGAGAACGTTCGCCAAGTACAATTGCTCTTCGGTTGGATTCTTTACGACTTTCTCATAAACCATGGGTACGAAGTGACCTCTGGGGAAATAACGGTTAAAATGTTAACAGTAAAAAAATGGTAACGGTGGTTTTACTTAAGGAACAGTTATATTCTCTCCGTACCTCATAACCGTTGGAGCATGAACGGTGTGGTAAAGGAGGGCCTTCATTCGCTTCAAAACAGGAGGTGTCGCCGCTTCCGGCTCTTCGGCAGACAACAGATTTAATATGTCGTCTGCAAACCGGTCAAAGATGGAATCCATCCTTTCGGTAAGTTTCTTTAGGGACATGGTTCCTCCTTTAGGATATAACTGTTTGTCAGACAAGGGGTGTTTGATAACTGGGGTTCTGGAAGGAATGCGGGAAGCGCTATAAATGTGAAGGGGAAAAAGTTCAAAATTATAAAAATTTTACGCCTTACTTCTTCATGTTTCCTTGTTTCACCATGATGATAATAGGAACCCGTAGTCATAGTGCATCATGGGTGTTGTGGTGTTGCTTCATTTTGGTTCTCAAACTCCTGACAAGTTAATAGTCAAGTCAAATATTGGTGAGCTTGTAGCAAAGTTCATTCATGTGAAAGATTTTTGCAATTCTAAAAGTGTAGTAAAGTTAGTAAACTGAAGCCCATAAAATAAATAATGTTAATTAGAATCTATAGTTACCTAGCAGCCATATTGTACATGAACTAATTGTGAGGAACTAGGGGGAATAGTATCTTTCTGTGTTGCCGAGAAAATGAGTACAGCAATTAATTGTATGATAGCGTTGCACTTGAAACACCAATTAGTTTGATAACATAACGTGACGTGTAGAATTCCATTATGTAACTACAATTCTGATAAATCCGTAAAGTAAAGCCAAGGAGTTAATCATTCAACGCTGCAAACTTACAGCATTGTTGATTTCCATTTGTATCATTCATACAATGATGACGACCGGACGGGGTTATCAGGCACTCACAACAACTAAAAATGCTTCCACTTATGAATGATTTCATATGGTTCTAACAGCAAAGCAATTTACGTTTCCCAATAATTTGGCAGGATGTGTGCTGCATGTTACGTAAAGTGTGAGAGGTCAAACCCCTTGCATAAAAAGTGGAAATCAACAAATAAGGCTAAAAAAAGATGCTATATTATTTACAAACGAGAACTCTTTATTTTATTTTATTGTAGTATATTTTTTAACTTGCAGTATTCCGAACCAAATAACATTTACTAATATACATATTTAGGTACCTATTTCATAAAAATTACAATTTATAAGAATGAATTATTAAACGGTAACCGGACGTTACTCACATAAAAAGACCAATTTCCCTCAAATTTGCAAGCATCTCGTGTTATCACATTTTACGTAGAAAATGTGCCTTACTCAACTAACTACCACAGTTGGTAGTTTTACTTTCTCACACTTATTCGTTGTAAACCATATTCTCTATTCTTGATATTTTTGAGCTGCCTGTATCATGGCAGCCCATGGCATAAAAATTCCACTTTCTACCTACATTTCCTATCATTAAAAATGTTTAAAATATTGTCTGTTTCAGTTTCACCATCGTAACTAACTATGCTAATTGTTTCTATATTCCAACTTGGCCAAATTGTTTGTCCTAATTTTGCATTACTACTCATTCCTTCATTATTCCGTTTCCATACGTACAATGTACATATTCCAACAATTTATATGAGAGTGGGTGAGTTTATACCATTACAACGGTAATAAAGTAATAAAGCAGCCAATTTTAGTAACAACGCCCACAAATTATTTTTTAATATTGGAAATTGGTTTTTGCTATCATAAAGGCAATTCCGTATGTGTTCCCTTGCATCGTTTCCATGACCGTGAGTGTGCCCAAGAACATAAAAAACCAATGGTTTTTTTCAATGTTACGTAACCATGTCCGTTTGTATTCTGTTCCAACCACCCTGTGAGTGGAGTTAGGTTAGAGTTGCATTTGACCAAGCTGTTAGTAATGCATTACGTTGTATCATCGTCATCATCATCCTACGGAGCACACACCCACGATGATAATCAAAACACGTTTTTCCAGTTCGCTCCAAAAGTTGACATTTTTTATGACATCATCTGATTCGATTCGTGTAGACACCATCACTGCATTTCGACCATGGCAACTGGCAAGTGCGCACTACATTTATTAAATAAATCCTCACACTTTGTATCTTACAAGACATTCAGACAAGTATACTCGAGAAAATGGTCGATTTGATATCCTTAGCGTTAGTGTGTACGGCAGCTATCCTAATCCAAGTGTACTTTTTTAAGAAACGGAAAATCCCACTACCTCCAGGCCCCAGGGGTCTCCCTCTCCTGGGGAACCTGCTCCAAATTGGGGTGAACGCCCCCGCCAAGTTTTCCCAATGGGCGGGGGAGTTTGGGAAGGTGTACACCGTTTATCTAGGGAGAACCCCGGCGCTGGTGGTTAGTGACGCGGGGTTAATGAAGCAACTCTTTGGAATGAACGCGGCGGCAGGAAAATTTAGTTCTGTTTTGATAGACACGATGTTTGAAGGTTCCTTTGGCGTTTTCAACACAAATAGGGAGGAATGGAGCCAGCAACGGGCCTTCTGTGTCCACACGTTGAAAATGCAGGGATACCATCAAAGTTCGAGAATTGAGCCGGTTATTTTGGCAGAAGTGGAGCAGTTGAGTGGGTGGATGGAGGGGGAGATGCAGGCCCAGGGAAAAGTGTGTTTGGGGGAAGCTTTAAAAGTGACCACGGGTAACATCCTCTGGGCGTTGGTGACAGGGGAAAGGATTAAAACGAACGTAACACAGTTACTACACGATTGGGTGAGAACTTTTCAAGTGGCGGCTAACTCGGGACTGGGATTCTTTTCGTGGATCCGGTATGTGGCGCCAAAAGCGTCAGGGTACACGGCATATCTGGAAGCGTGCCAGAATCTGAGTAAGTTTGTGGCGCAGTATTTTGAAAGAGCTGAGAAAACCGGCGGAGCTGCGGCGGAGGGTGTGATTGGTTCTTACGTGGAGCATGTGAAGGGGATGAGGGATGAAAAGTCGAGTTTTTATGGGGAGACCGGAATGAAACACGGAATCAAGTCGGTGGTCGGATTGTTGGTGGCGGGAACGGAGAGTACTTCCGCGACCCTGAACTGGCTCTTATTTTACTTGGCGGTGCATCCGGTGGTTCAGACGAAAGTACAGCAGGAAATTGACGAGATCGTGGGGGATAATCGAGAACCGACCTTGGAGGATCGGAAAAGGTAGCAGGGTTGGAGGGAACATTTTTTTGGGAGAAAGGTTGCATAACAATTTTTTGGTTTTGCAGAATGCCCTACTTGGAGGCAGTGATTGAAGAAACGCTGCGGATGTCTTCGGTGGTAGCGTATGGACTTATTCATGTGCTTCTGGAGGATGTCCAGTGGTTGCAGTATCAACTACCAAAGGGACTGCTGCTCATAGCCAACATTTACCATGCACATTACGACCCCATCATTTGGGGCGATCCGAGAACATTTCGACCAGAACGATTTTTAAGAGAAAACGGGGTTTCTGTACAGAACGAGGGCTGTAGGAAAATGGGCGAGTCTTTGAAAGATAACGTGGTCACTTTCCAACCCGGCAAACGAGCTTGTCCCGGGGAACAGTTTTTTCGGGACACCATCTTCCTTTTTGCGGTGAAGATGTTGAAGTCGTACACATTTGAGCCAGAAAAGGGGAGGACAAGAGAAGATTACCTGGAGCCGGATGTGGGGTACTTTTTGTTGCCCCAAAATTTGGGAGTGGTGTTGCAGCCAAGAAGAGGATAGTAGCGGATTGATTTGGGGTATACCAACATAAAGTGTTTGTAAGGCCATTGGAAAGTCAAATGTCAAGCAATTCGAGTGTAATAAATGTTTTTATTGTTCTCGGCCCTTCCTTTGCCATTTTTATTTTATATGTCCATCCGACACAGCATTTGTTGAGAGTCCAAATTATTGCAATCGTTAATCAAAAAGAAGGAGCCCAGATTGTTCAACATCAAATGGAGATTCATCAAGAGTGTGTGTCGTTGAATCTCAAAAATGTCTCCGCATCGAACGAGCAACGGTCGCGTGGCTGTCCACGCTTTTGTGATCCACCTACTTTGAAACCGGCCTTGGCCCTCGTACCGTTTGCTTTTGCGCCAAACTAGGTCAAACGACAGAGAGTGAGCGACGTAGCTCATTCGTAGGTACATCACCGCCCCAGCCGCAGTTTGAAAGGCGAGAAAGGGTAAAATTACCCAAAATTGAAGGGGCACCCGACCATAGCTTACAATGCTGGCGTAGACGGAGAGCACAAAAAATATTTGGGTGAAGCATATCTGTAAGTTGTAGAAAGAGTGAAATAGCTGCTCCGAAAGTACCGTGTGGCAAAGGCGTAGCTGGCTGTACATCTGGTGAAGTTTCCGGGAGGAAACAAAGGCTTCTAACGAGACCATCGCGGTGAGGCAGTGATCGTACAGGTAAATGCGACACGAGTCGAGAAGCAGGACCAATGCAATGTAGTGACTGGCAACGGTAATCATGTAGAAGGTCAGAATGAAGAAACGGAAGATAATGGAGGTCCCCTTAAATAACAAAACGGGGAGGGTATCTTCCTCCCAAGCGGTAATTTTAAAATGTGAAACCAGGTCCCCACGAGAAACCAGACGGGGTCCACGTTGAAAAATACCAAAATACCGGCCGTTACAGGAATGGAGAGCACACACCCTTGGAGGATACAATTG
>JAHZNE010006822.1:0-11296 GCA_027744055.1 Callyntrura sp. NNG-2020
ACCTACATACTTATCAGAAATCACAAAATGTAACACACGGTCTTCAAACCAGCAATTAAGGAATGTAATCTAACCCAAAATAAATCATCTATACATACGTGTACTAAATATAAAATACATTTTCACGCAAACTTTGATTATATAGCGAATAAGTCGAGTCCCCCTCAAACTAAACTTTGATAGAAATGAGCACAGAACCCGTCAAGTTTCCCAACAAACTCAACAGCGTCAAACACGTGATCTTCCGAATCCCATAGAAATTTCCACAGCGTACCGCCTCAACACGGTAGGATCTAACCAATCGCCGATTTAGCGGACTTATGCTTAACCCGTTATTTAAGTGACGCTTTAACTTTACACTGTACTCGTTAACCATCGCCATGAAAGTGGTCAACGCGGTAAGAATCACTCCACAAACAAGGGCGGATGTAATGCCAAGTAAGCGAATGAGGGAGTTATTCATGGACATGCGTGTTGACACTAACGTGCATTGCACGATGGACAAACTCAAGAGGGATTGAAAAGGTGTCACATAAATGCCCGCGTATACAGAATTGTAAACGGTGTTCAAAATTCGGAGCATCGAGTAAATTTTGAGGGTGTCCCTAATTTGACGAGAGAACTGGGGGATTAAAAATTGGTTTTCCAGATTTTTCCACTGGTGTTGATGTTGCTCTATGAGATAATGAATGGTGAACCGGAAGGTGTGCATATAAAACCAGTTAACATGAAGATTTATGGCGGATGCGCCCCACAGAATAGTTATCCACCAGAGTTCTCCAAGCAGTCCCGCTGCAATTGCCACCCCTTGGAAATGTCCACCGCTGATGTACGTCATAAAATTGTAGAAAAATCCACCCATGGACCAAAGTTCCTTTTGAACCATTAAACAAAGGGGTATGGCTACCAGAAAGGACACCGGGGAGTACGCCGTCAAGTAAGCAAGGATACGAGCACGAAACTGCCGAGACTTTTGAAAAGCCCGGGAATGTTGAAAATGGAATCGCTCTAAATTCTCAATTAAAGTTTCCGTTCCATTTGCTAGTAGAACTACTTCCGGTCCCCGAATAAAAGTGGGGGCTTGGGTCACCAACGCGAATAAAGGGACAGTTACGTATAAAATTAAAAGAAGCATATGGAAGTAGTCTCTGATGTCCAGATAATGGGGGACTTTTATAACGGCTAAAACGACCATGTAGAGCACGTTCACGTTGGACAGTAAATGAAATGAAAGGAAACGCCAAGCAAGGTACTGCTTAGTATGACGGTCAAGTGAAATGGTCATTTTGAAGGTGGTGGTGTCTTCCGAATCCCACGCCAATTTGTACGGGAACGCAAAAGCTTTTCGGGTAAGGGCGAAAAATAACTGGAGTATTTTCCGCTCCATTTTGCAGAAATATCAACTAATATTTCCCTTAAGTTTTTGTTATAATTACAGTTGGTGTAGAGCTGGACTACTCATCGTCAGTGTGAACTGCAAGTTTGCGTGACGCTGTATCAAACTGTAATTCTCTAAAGTAGTAGGACAGTTGAATAGGGATTCGATGGAAGAAATCGTTGACCTCATAACAGGAAGTAATTATATGTCCCTGTATTGTTTCTATTTGAATAACAAAGTTTTATGTTTGCTGACAAAGAAAGTGGTATAGGAAGACTATAGTATTCAAAGAAAACAGTTCAAGGAAGGAACTATATACGTCTGACAAGTGACGAGTAAAGCTAATTATACCGTGAGACTACGCCAATGTGTTATTACAAGATTTAGAGCAAATTTACTGTAATGTCCACAATCTTTCTGTCAGTATTTTGTGCTCGTACCCCGTTGAACTCTGGGATTATTTGGCTGCATTAAGAAATTTCAAGCAAATCTATGTATATAAGGTTGGTTCATTACTATATATTTATATATAGTGAACCGAGTGCATTGTCACACAAATGTAGTATAATTCCGAAATAAATACCATCCATTTAATTGACAGAAAACATGTTTGTTTATTTAAGCTCATATTGTGCAACGTACAAGTATCCCACAAGGCATATAACGACTCCCACAACATATATACCACAGTGCACATAGTTTTATCAGTAAAAGCTGTGGAAATACGTCAGTATCTTTGGCAAATGCTCCTACTTATAAGAGATTAATAAAGAACCCGCTATGTTACCCACCGTCCCCAAAACCGTCAGAACCGTGATTTTCCGAATTCTGCAGAAACCCCCGCTGTCCACCGACTCCACCCTGCAACTCCGAACCATTCGACGAGCTTCCGCATTTAAACTTAATTGTCCTTTCAAAAACTTTCGCAACTGCACACTGTTCTCATTAACCAGCGCCATGAAAGTGGTGAACACCGTCAAACACACACAAGCGCCTATAGAGACGCTGACGCTAAACACTAACAGAATATGATCCCTTCCCGCCAACCGGAATGCTACAAACGTAAACATAATTGCGCCAAAGGAAAACCCAACTTTGTACGGGGTTACAAATATATCCGAGTAAATTGTGTTATAAGTGGTGGTAAGAATCCGCAGTTTCCGGTAAATTAACAGGACCTTCCGGATAATATAGTACGTCATCTTAGCTTCATTTGGGAAAATGTTTCGAAATTTTTCATATCGTTTCACGATGTATTGAATGCAGGAATGGAAAGTGTGCATAAATAGAAAGTTGACGTGAAAGTGCAAGCATGCAGAACCCCATATACAGAGTATCCACCAGCTTTCTGCTAATAAGCCTACGACAACTGCCAGAGGTTTCACTGAAGGTCCACCCAAGTAGACCAAAAGCCGGTAGCAGTTTCCCCCAATAGACCATAATTCTTTTTGAACGACGTAATAAACTGGCATAGAAATAAGCACACAAAATGCACAGTATACTACTAGGCTGGATAGAATTAACCGTCGAAATTTCTCCGATTCTCGAAATGCTGTGAGGTCTTTGAAATGGAATTTTTCCAGATTTATTATAAGAGACTCTGTTCCATTAGCAAGAAGCATGATATCCTTTCCGCGGAAGTAGATGGGACAATAATTCATCAACGAGAATATTGCGCACGTCACCCAGAGAATGGTAAGCAGAGGGCGAATGTGATCTTTGGAACGTAGGAGTTCCGGTAAAATGATACCGACGGATGTAAGGAGGAAACCGAGGTAAAATAGGGATGATACGTAAAACGTGATGATTTTCCAAAGTAAGTATTTCTTGCTCTTGAAATTTACTTCAAAGGTTACTCGAAATTTGGAGGGGTCCTCACTGTCCCAAGAAGGCTTCATGGGAAAGGCGAGAATGAAGTACATGAAGGATAAATAAGGCTTAAAAATATTGCGTTTCATTTTGTTCCCGAGGCGGCCTTATCGCTTGCTTTGGAAACTATAAAGTATAACCACCAGTATAAAGTACTCACGTACTGAAGTTCAAGACCGTCAGAACTTGAAAAAGTACACATATTGCTCAGTATAAGTATCATACAAGCATTTTCCCATTAGTTGCAGTATTCATGCAATATAATAATTCATATTTTTTAATTAAATGTTGCTTACGACAGCAATCGTTGAGAACAGAAAGATAATGCAAAATTATAAAGCTATGTAGGTGTAGCAATATAAATATAGTTTAGTAGGTAGCAATTAGGTGTGGGCAAGCCAATATAACAACGTTTAGGACCGCATAAATATGTGGTTATTAAATATTTCATGACACAATGCAAAGTCAAGAACACTGCAGCAAATTGTTGTAAAGGCAGTGTAACTCTAAGTCGTATAACTCTGTAACGTGCATTGTCATTTAAGATAATTTTGTAAAGTTATATGGAATGTATTTTCAGAAATTCAAATATAAATTTGAGTGGTATTCACAAATTAAATTTTGGTGCATTCAGAGATTTTAAACAAGTCCAGCCATATTCAAATTACTGGATTGATTAAATCAAATGTTACACGAAAACATTTATCATTCCTTTTCCAACTATAAAATAAATAAATAAATAAAAGGACGGTTATGCGGACATCTGAAACAAATAGTAAAGTAAGCAGCTGATGTAATAAACATTTATGCTCTTTATTGAGGAAAGCAAAGACATTCCGTTTTATTAACTACGGAAAGTAGTTTATGCGATCAGTAGTAGGGGTACCTTAGGTAAGTGGAATGTACCCTATTGAAATTCAGCCAGATCGGGCAAGTATGGTAGGAGTTATTGGGGGTGGAAGGTACCCATACTTGTAAATGGACAAAAAAGTTCTTCTATAAAATGCAAAAATGGAACTCTTGCTGTTGAAGGACAGGGAATTTTGAAATTCTTTTGTGTAGATAGATTTCTCGGGAAATTTTGTAGAAGGGGGATGGAGGTCAACCCCCAGGGGGTGACGGGAGGGGTAAAAATTAAAGGGTTGCCAAATTAGCTCAAATTTAGAATATACGTAGTTATAAGGGAGCTGAGTACTTCTGCCAAGTAGGGTCTACATTGGTTGATCCCTGTGGCCTCCATGGAGCATATACGTAAAAATCTTGTTTCCTTCTCGTTTCAAGACGTCAAGTCCTATCCACATGGGGATTTCACCATTCGACTCGTAATAAGAAGGGCTTTAATATTGTGTAAAAATGACATTTCTCCAGCGCCCCTTGCCATAGAAAGTGGAAACTATTTTTTTTAGTTAAAGATAAGAAGGTAGAACATGAAACTTTCTTTCAGTATGGGTATACTCTGGTTGTGCATTTTAACGTTGAGAAATTATATTTAACAGTCTGCTCAGAAACAGCAATTTTATTTGTGTACATATAACAGTTATGATCTTTATAGCCTATACCGGTCAAAACCGTTTTATGTACATGGGTCTGTTTACAGTATGCAAACTTTTTTGGCGACCACAACCCACCGTTGAATTATGAATAAATATTATGCTTTCCGTAGTTTCTTCCAAAGGTGGATTACGCCGTTTTATTATTTATTAAATTTGTTTGGTCTGAATATGCAGGTTTGGTGAACTACTATATATTTATCTGAATGAATTTCATTACTATTATTTTCTTTTGTGCTGTATTTTATTGTAACCATAGGTTGTCAAAATAGACGTGAAATTCTTTCATATTGAGTTTCTGAATAAAAAATATAGTAATGAAAGTTATGACAAAAGAAATGTCAGTTTTTGGTAATTTTTTTGGTAATTTGGTAGTTTTTATTTAATGTCCACTACATATTTCATATGCACCTATGAATTTCTCCAGATATACACGTATATTATTAATTAATCACATTAATCGCTTAATTATATTAATGGTTTAATTATTAGATCGGGTCGTCAAGTAACGTATAGAATTGTGAAGACTTCCAACTTCTCCTGATGGGCGTTCTTGGATGTTAATTTGAATTCGACTTATAATTGAGCATGTGAATTGTAAATTGATTAAATGACAAATCAACAAGGGAGTTTAAAAGATAAACATATCAATGCGATCGACACCCAAAATCAATTAAAATTTACATGAAGCCAGCTATGTTTATACGTACGAATCGAAGTATATAGTAATTATTTCTGTCAAAGATACTTTATATAGAAAGACAGTCACAGTAACTATATTATAAATTAATAACTTTTTGATTACATTCAGACTCTTCTAGCTAAAGCACATCAAATCTTTTAAAATTGTTACAAGCAACAATAACATTAAGTGTAGAATCTTATGATACCATTTAGAATTATTGTATGGATATGTAAATTGTGTAAGTTTATATTTGCATATACCCGCCACCGTTTACCCGTTTATTATTTTTTTTACCAAAACTGTTCAGTGTTCAATTGTAACTAAATGATTTAAAAAACAAGGCATTTTCCTTTAAAAACCGCGTAATTTTCTCTGAAAAGCTAAATATGCACAAAATAATTAAAACTTCTGTTGTTAAAAGAGAAGCACGCAAGTTTGTATGACATGCATCACTCTTGAAAGTACACATCTTTTTCTATCGTTTGTAAGAAATTAAAACAGAACCCGTCATGTTGCCCACCATTCCCAAAAGGGTCAAACAAGTGATTTTCCGAATGCCATAAAAGTTTCCACTTTTCACTGTTTCCACCCTGTAGGATCGTACCATTCGCCGCGCTTCCGGGCCTAAACTTAACCGTCCCTTTAAAAACTGCTGCAATTTTACACTGTACTCGTTAACCATGGCCATGAATGCAGTAAAAACTGTCAAACATCCTGAACAACACAAAGTCAGACTGCTGCTAAATACCAATAGCACCGGATCATTCCCTGCGAGACGAACGGCAACAAAGGTAAACATCACGATGGTGATACATATTCCTATTTTGTACGGGGTAACAAAAATATCCGCGTAAATTGCATTGTAGGTGGTAGTAAGAATACGCAATTTCCGGTAAATCAACATAGACTCTCGGATTAGTTGAAAGGGTTTCTTGGCTCGATTCATTTTTCTGTTTTGTTGCTTTCCAAAGTTTTCAAAAATATACTGGATAGAATATCGAAACGTGTGCATGAACAGAAAATTAACGTGAAAATGCAAAATCCCGGAACCCCACAATCGAAGTATCCACCACATTTCTACCAGGAGACCTGTGACGACTGCCAAAGGGTGAACTGAAGGACCCCCGTAGAAAACAAGAAGTCGATAACAATTTCCTCCTAAGGACCAAACTTCCTTTTGAATTATGTAATATACCGGGGTGGATATAACCATAGAGAAGACACAATACGCCACCAGCACGGTTAACACTAAACTGCGAAATTTTTGAGATTTCCGAAAAGCCGTAGAATCTTGGAAATGAGCCATTTCCAGATTTGTAATGAGAGATTCTGTTCCATTTGCAAAAAGGACGATATCTTTCCCCCGAAAATAGATGGGGCAATAATTTATTAGCGAGAATACTGCACATATCGTCCAGAGAACTAGAAACAAATGCCGCGCATGTTCTTTGGACTTGGAGAGATCCGGTACCGTAACCAAAATAACGGCTGTCAGGAAACACAAGTAGAACACGGAAGTTCCGTAAAACGAGATGAACTTCCAGAGCAAATACCGTTTATCCTTGGGATTTACTTCAAAGGCTACTCGAAAACCGGATGTGTTTTCACTCTCCCAGGAAGGTCGTAATGGAAATGCTATAATGGAATGCATGAGAGTCAGGTAAGGCTTCAAAATTTTGCGATCCATCTTGTTCAATAAAAATGAATTCGTGGAGGAAAACCAGCGAAAGTAAGTGTCTCTGCTTACTAAATGTTGAGTGAATTAGAATAGAATGTGGTAGCTGGCTGAAGGTCAGAAACACTCGAACAAATGAGGGTGATATAAGTTGTAGTACATGTTATGGATGTGTTATGAACCATTATGTAAATAAATAAATAATTACTGGTTAATTGGTTAATTACATTACCGAACTAATATGCGAATATTTAATGAGAACTCTGGAGCATAATGTTGGATTACAAATATCAAACTATAATTATGAAGCTGTAGATAGTTTACATGTTTACATTTAGTAGGTATGTTTGTTGCTGGAATAAAAAGGCAATTTATTGTATGGTAAACGTTTCTCCGTGTAGCCAATTATACCCAGCAAAGCATTGAGTGACGTGAGCTAGCCGACTGGCACTAACATAATTTTGAAGCTATTTATAAAACTTAGCTTCAAAACAAAACTTGACAACATTGTTGGTCTTTTATACCGTATTTAATTGCTGTAAACATGAACCCAACAACCCACACAATTGTAGAAATTTTGTGGGTTGTTTAGAAAATGTATCCTTCCACAATTTGTCAGTTCATGTTACAATGTAACTGTACCTAGGAATGATGTAAACCGTAAACATCAAAAATTATCGTAACCGACAACAACTTGGTGTATTGTTGTAAAATTTCAAACATATATACATATATTTTACATACCCAATGGTAGTACCCCATTTTAAGCAGAGCATTTTTATCCTTGTAATGTAAAACAGGTGCTGTAGTTTTTTAATTAACTGGTGGAATGTCAGCATGAACATGTTAAATCAGCAATTGCAAGAAAGTTTTGCGGAATATTATAGTAGATGTGCTTGTCATTGAGAGATAGATGACACAAAAAAGTAGAATGTTTTTAACGTATTTAACTATAATTATCGTTGAAAATGCCGTCCGCAAAAGGAATATTTACCTATATATACTAGCACTATATGTCTTAAGTACTTCTTAGTTAGTAAATTGTCAATTCAGGTCCACCTGTTAAATATAGTTTTAATATAATTTGTAAACGATGACACCTTGAAAGCAATAAAGCAAGCAATATGTTACTGATTTAATGTTATGTGTACAAAAGAAGCAAGCTAACTGTTTGATTAGTATTAAAATCCAAAAGCGTAAAGGGAGTAGACGACTCGTAATAATTAACAGAGTTTATGTACACCCTTAATAAGCGCCAGGAACAAATATATTTTCTGTAGTACAGGTTTCGCATTAAATTCCGTTGCGCTTTTGCATTGTGAAATAGTCCCTTTGATGTTTCATTAACATTTGCTTTTAACTTTCCATCACACTCAACTATAATCAATATCGCGTCTAATATTGAGCATAATAACATGACCAGTAGATGCAATGCCATTTGATCATTTAACCTCAATACTAAGTACATGGCATATATAAGCGAATAGGAGCAAATGGTTGTAACAGCTAAGGAAAGTTGACCTCGGTGAACATTATTATGAGCTGCGAGCACAAGTTCGATTTCTCGATATAACTGAAACGTTTTGCCCAACAAAAGCGTGCCTAGATTTTTCATTTGTAATTTCTCTCTAAATAGTTGTAAGTAATTTAAAAATGAATAATGATGCACGGCAGCAAACACAGCCACTTGAAGGCAAGTGCTAGATATCGTATTTGTAAGAAGACAAGCTGTGGCCAAAGATAATATAAAGTTAAGTAGAAGTGCTGGGTAATTTGGCAGAGTGTAATTCGAGATGGTACATAGACGGAGAAGAGGATATCCATAACATCCGGGGAAACACGGACTAAAAAACTGTTGCAAACTCAAAGAGAAAGCTACTAACGGCATGGTAATGGCCCCGAGATACAGGTAGTATTTCATGCGGATGCCAATGCCTTCGCGGGCTGAGGATGGAATCCATCTGGTGGCTACATATAATATACACAAAGTTTAAACACCTGAAAATTTTTACTTTTTTTGTTTTTACTTACGATTATGACGGATTTCAAAATCTGTAAGGGCGTTGAACATTTGCGTAATCTCTTGTCGCTTTTGAAAATGTCCTATTGATATAATTAGATGGATGGCCACAGATCCGGTGTAAGCAAAGGACAAAGCAATTGAAGATAACGATAAACTAGAAATGTCTGCAATATATATTTGGATGTACATTACTCCTAAGTATGCTACGCAAAGAAGCCATCTCCGTATAAAATGTTTTTCGGCGGACTTGTTGACAGTTAAGCAACCGCTCGTTACAAAAAACATGCAAGGATAAAGAGCGTTAAAGAGTTTAAATGTGAAATTAATTGGAGATAAAAGCCTCTGTGCAAGAAACATGTTCTCTTGGAAATTGTGGAAGTTTGTAGTTTTCAATATTCAGATATACGATGTCGGGAGTCCAGCGGCGGAAAAACAGAACCGGAGATAAACTTTGCGATGACTGTAAGAACGTGCAAGTGGGATTGGTAGTCAATGTTATATGTGGTATCGGTAAAAAGTCACTAGCCCTTTACCAAAAACTTTTTGTATTCTAGTTTAGACGTTAATAATTAGTAATTATGGTCGTTACAAAATTAATACAAATATATGCTTTAAGCAAGCTGTTCATACGTAAGTTATACGTTACGTCGATACAATCTTATAACGATTACATCTCCGGTATTTGATGGAATTTCAAAAATCCAAAAACAACCCTTTTTTCTAATTTTTTGCTCGATTTTTTGTGCCTAGTTTCAAGTATCTAGGTTTACGTATGTAAGCACCAGCGTGTATTTACGGTCCGGGGTTGGTCGGTCCATACCGCCGGACTGGTGCTGTTTTTGGATCTAATATTTTTTGCGTTAACACTCATTACCCATTCCCTAAAACTGGCTTAATTTTGAAAATAATTAGACGATGGTCGAAATTTGGTTCGCCGGTTTCAGAAATAGTTACTCAAATATAAAATGGAATATTTATGATGGTTTGAAATGATTTTAAGTTTGTTAGTTTATTATCGGTTCTATTCTTCAAAATCACAAATATATTATTATTGATACTTTATAATACGTTCTTGACACCAATTTAATACGAAACACATCGGTGCCGCTTGACTTATTTCAATCTAGTCATTTTAAGGTGAGCGTGTACTCCTTCTCATGGCCTGGTAGTGACATAATTGAACATGTATCACTTCACCATTGACATTCATTTTTACCACATTTATTTTTCTTATATTATATCCCTGGCAGGTCATTTGGAGCACCGGCGTATCTTCACAGTATCTTTGGTTTTGCCTCAAATACATTTGTACCGGCATATATACAGTACAGAATTTTTACAGACTAATACTATACGTAAATTGTTTATTATAATTTAAATAGATTTATTTTACTCTTTTATCCTGTTTTAAATATAAAACTAACATTACATCTACATTTACATAAACATTGTACATGCTTGTTATCAAACGTATCATATCAAACAAATTTACAACACAAGTTCATTTTGTTTATGCTATTATTATACTTTATAAGTGATTAAAACGGAACCCGTGATGTTTGCCTCCGTTCCCAGAAGGGTGAGACAGGTAATTTTCTGAATCCCATATAAGGTTCCACTTTTGACAGATTCCACTCTGTAGGACCGCACCAATCGCCGAGATGCTGGGCTCAATTGTAACATTCCTTTCAAAAATACCTGCAGTTTTACACTGTACTCGTTTACCATTGCCATGAATGAGGTGAATAGCATTAAGCATCCTGAAGCGCAGAAAGCAACACTGCAACTGAAAACCAAAAGAACGGGATCGTTTCCAGCTAGCCGAACTGCAACAAACGTAAACTGGACAATCATAAGAGATATTAAAATTTTAAACGGCGTTACAAAAGCATCGGCGTAAATTTTGTTGTAGGCTGTCGTAATAATCCGTAGTTTTCGGTAAATCAGCATCGCTTCTTGGATTAGTTGATAGGGTTTTGTAGCTTTTCCACGTATTTTATTTTGCTTTTCAAAATTTTCCAGGATGTTGTTGTTCCCGATATTACTTTCCCCATCCCCTTACTGACTACATAAAGTTGGCCTCGAAGGCTCTCTTATTATCGCTCTCAATATGCCC